>JBBHKE010001763.1:108960-135191 GCA_037447655.1 Zygnema cylindricum
CTTTCACTGTCTCCACTTACAAGGGCAACAGTACAAGGGATATGCAGCTTCTAGTGAGAATAAGTACAAAGATTTTCAAAGTCCTCGTGACGTCACTTAAGTGACGAATATAAAATTTAGATACGGCATAAGATAACCTGCATTACGGATCTGTTACCGGTAACCAGGTTTCCGATCCAGTGCAGCAGGAAAAAAAGTTTTAAAAGTATGAGGTTCGTGACCACACTAAAGTAGGGATGGAACATAATTTTCCTTATTTGAACCAACACATGGATTAATGAAGTGGGATGACGAAAGACTTTTGAAGAAAATTTTAATATCACACATGAAAGTGATAGGCTTGGAGTATGAAAATTTTGAAAAAAAGGACGACGTGACCTAGCCTTTGGACCAATGGCCATTGTCTAGGCATTACGTCCAATAGAATACGGCATAGATTTAAAATATAAGCAGTGAATTCACTGCAGTGCTCCTGAAACTTTTAGAAACATGAATAAGAGTGATCTTCGACGTATAGGGAACATGACAACGGGAACATTCACCTCTGTCACTTTCCCTTCGCTCTCTTGGGCCCTCCCTCCTCGCCCTCTCCCTCTAAGAGAACTTTTCAAAATAATAAATAAGGGTGATCTTTGACACGTAGGGAACACCACAATGTGAACATTCGCCTCTCACTTTCCCTTCTCTCCTGGCACCCCTCTTTTTCTCTCCCACTCCCCCTCTCTCTCCCTCTCCCTCTTTCAGGTGACAATTGACACACTTGTGCAACGTTTGGGAGACGCTATGGCAGCCGGCTTTTTTCGTCTTTTAGGAAGTGGACTAAAACTCGGGCCAGCAGGAATGGCCGCCTTCTCTATTCCGGTAAGTTTTTATTTTTTGTTTTGTCCCTTTTTTTCTTTTCCTTTTTAGCAAACAATCATTTTGGGCTTTTGATTCAGGCGTATCTTTTGGGTGTTTTCTTATACAATGTTTTTTTTTCTTCAAGTTGTTTCCACTGAAGTAGACTGGTTTGTTGAAATGTGTTCTAACATCCCTCGATGCCGTCTTAATCATGTTCCTTGTATGATTGTTGATGTCTATTTTTGTTTTTCCTTTTATAACGGTTTTTTTCCTTAACTGAAGTTATTTTTCCTTGCATCTCTGTCGATGACTATTTTCCCTTTCTTAAGGTGGATTCTTTTCTTAACCAGATTTAGTTTTTCCTCGCAGCTCTGTGTTCTTTGGCTTATGTCGGGATATTACCTCGGGCGACGACAACAAGCTATGGCTTTGGCTCGGGCAGCAACTCCATGGCCCAGATGAAAAAGTACATGTACAAAAGTACAAAAGGTACAGTATGTACAAAGGTTCAAAATGTACAAGGCATGCGAAACGTATAAAATTTACAAGACGACAAGATCTACAAGTACTGGAGGTACAAAAGTCAAGAAGAGAAAGTACAAGAGTACAAAAAGTAACAAAACTATAGATGTGAAAATGGTGGAGAGAAAAGGGACGCAGTTTTAAGATGCGGTTGTTTTTTCACTTTTTTTGAGAGACACATTTAGGCGAGACATCTTCAAGAAGATGAAACTGAGGCCGTTTAATTTTTTCTCGATGAGATCTCGTCTAGCGAACATTTTCACATCGGTAACTCTGCGAGAGGATGATGAAATTTTGGTCTCTCTGTTCAAAATCTTGCTGGATTTTCCTCCGTTTTCTTGTCGCAGACGGATCCGGCAATGCATCCCGCAGTTTTTTTTTTTTTTACGGTTTTTTAGGGAGAGGGAGAGAGATAGGAAGGGATAACTTTTTTTCTTTTTGTTAAAAGGGTTTATATCGCGGAAAAAATAGGAAAAAATTAGGTGTTATCGTCATAGATTTAGCAAGCTGCTTCCCTTGTTTATACGCTTTTCTTTTCTTTTAGCCTTCTGCCTTCGTTTTTCTGGCGTATATTTCGGGCCGAGGGAGTTATAGCCAAGATGTAGGGATTTAATCAAGTTTTATTAAATATAGTACATTTTGTTGTATGAAATATTTGTTGATCTATAAATTTGTTTCAAATTGAAGAGTTTTGACTACGATTGAACGTTCTTTACTTTCAACAATTGGAGACTACACTACTACACCGCCAATCGTTATTAGCGTGTAAGTTTTTTTAGCGTATAAAAAAATTTACCGTGGTGTACGCTATTCACGATTTTGAAAATTTTGGAAAAAATCATACATTCTAATTGTTTGGTTATAGTAATTTGGATCTTTGAAAAAAAAAATGTCGGTCGCAAACATGTTTACACTAATAAAAGTAGCCGTACAATTTAATTCAGATCGTACGCCGTCACGTAACAGTGTAAATCATTCCAACGTACATGTCAGAATATTTCAGCGCAGTTAGGCGTCATGTATTCGCCGTTAAGTATACAACTTTGATAAAGTTTTACGGAGTGTAATTTCTACGCATGTATCGATTACGCAACGCTTGCTGTTTCAACGGTTGGTCGCTTTTCTGTTTTACGTCGACAATGTACGGTAATAAGGGTTCTTTACTCTAATAGTGTCGCGACGTCTGTTTAATTAGCGTGAATTTATGCTAAAATGTGTGTTAATTCTAAAATGGATGCATTTTCGTCTGTCTCCCTAACTTGTGACCGGTATTAGCGTTAATGTAATGACGTAATGGAGTAAACTTCTATTCTAAATTGGTCCCAACTGTACAATTTCACCAACCACCTCGTCTCAAGCGTTTCGTGATTGGTCACCCATATTTACACGTGGACAATTTTATATCCACGCAAACATTACGGCTCCAACATGACGTGACACCAACCGCCTGTCATACCCGTCCCCATTCGAAAGCTGATCCGTAGGTACGTCAAGAAGCAGGCAGTTACCATGGCTCTTTCATGAAAATCGTCGGTCGCTTATCACGTGCATACCCCCTCTCAAAACTGACGAAAATTTTGAAACTTTCCCGCCTTCTTTGTGTCGTCTAAAATATTTGGACAGCTTGCTGTGACGCAGAATATTAAAATTTAAATTTTGACGCTCGAAGGTAAGGAGAATGGTTTCCCTCCCTTTTTCCCACAATTCGGCTTTTTATTTGGTATATATACTTGGCGTTTGGTCCAATATTGACACTGTCTTTCCGCATCCTTAGTTACCTTCACTTTTGCTTCTCTATTATTTGCTTTGTATCATCATTTGGACAAAAAGGCAGATCTATTATTTGCAATATGTGGCCGATTACTTCTCATATTACCACATTTTTTGCAGCGAAAAACACCGCTACGACAGGTTTATTACCACCACTAACTGAAGAGGACATGGAATGTACTGAAACCCAAGGACCAGACCCACCGAACGAAGGAAGGGGATCACCCGACGTGGACCCCCTCGTGGAAGGCGCTGTGACCGGAAATTTGGACCCACTGTGTGATAAATACGGGAACGTCGGGGTGTCGACCCGAAAAGTTCAGCAAGTGTCAATGAAGGTTACTCGATTGCGGGTAATCAATTGGATGATCGCTGATTGTCACGCGAATAGAAAGGAAATGTTCATCTCGAGGACTGTGAAGATGTTTTCGCAACATTTTTCGGGAGGGTATCGTACAAGTAAGAGTTTTATCCATTTTCCCTACCTTTATGTAGCAACCCTCAGTTGCTTAATTTGTGTGTCGTTGTTTCCCATTGTTTGTAATTTAACTTTACATATTCAATAATTTATAAATTGATTATGCCCCCCTCGTATTTCATGTTTGTCCATGCCATATTCTTCCTCCTAACCATCTCGTGTATTTATGATGGTTTGTTATACAGCGTCGTCCAATTGCGCTTTGCTGTGTGTAAGAACGGTTGTACCGGCGACGACATAGTGTCGTCGTCGGTATGCGAAAGTTTAAGTGTACTACATCCGAGATTCTGCGAATGTTGGAGAAATTGAAAAGCGACGACAGTCCGTCGTCGCTTTAAAGTTGGAAATTTCCAATGGAAACGTCGTCCGGTTAATCTTGTAATGTCTAACGACGAAATGTTGCATACGCGACGATGTCCAATATTGAAGCCGTGTGGTAAGTGAAACGTGGAATTAAATTTGTTTTATCGTCGCCCCATCGTTGGAATTTTCAAACGCATCGGATAGGGTTTGAAGTAATTTCGTGCATGGCCATTCGTAATGTAAGTATCCCCCGCACGAAATAGTTTATTTTTACGTAATAAAAGTAAGGTTTTATGTCTGTACTGTTTACTGCACCCTCCACTCTTCGTAGCCGTGTCTTCTTCACCTCATTTTTACACGCTAATTTTAAGCTAAGCTATGAAGGGCGGCAACAAGCAAATTAAGCGACCACGTACGGTGGTCGCTCATCGTCGTCGCTATCCTCCCCTTATTACAGCGACCGCGGAAGAGTTGGCGGGAGGCAGCAATCCCGTTAGCCATTGGATGGGAAGGAAGAGAAAGGGAAGGAGGAGAAAGGGAAGGGAACGAAAGGGAGGCATGTGTTGAGGTGAGTAGGGTGGAGGAGGTAAACGATGAGGGAGGAAAGGGAGAAAAGGCGACGGTTGAGGAGGGGGAGAAGGAAAGAGAGGCGGGGGAAGCAATAGAGATGAGGAAAAGGAGGGTAAGAAGGAAATGTAGGGTTTTTGATGAGAGGGAGGAGGAGGAAAAAGGCGAGGTGGGGGGGGGAAACCCATTGACTGCGGAGGGGTGGGGGGAGGCGGTATTTTCTGAGGTAGGATGGGAAAAGGCGGCGACGGTTGAGGAAGGGGAGGGTAGTAAAGCGGGGGGAGGAGTAGCGAGGAGGAGTAAAAGGCTAAAGAGGAAAATTAGGGTTTCTGGTGGGAGGGGGGAAGAGGAAGTTGGTGAGACGGGAGGGGACGCTGCTATAGGTGTGGAAGGAAGGGGAAAAGGGGCGATGGTTGAGGAAGGGGAGGGAAGTGAGATGGGTGGAGGAGTAGAGAGGAGGAGTACGAGGATGACAAATAAAAATAAGGTATGTGATGATAGGGGGAGGGAGGAAATAGGTGAGGCGGGAGGGGAGGCGGCGTTAGATGAGGAAGGAAGGGGAAAAAGGGCGATGGTTGAGGAAGGGGAGGGAAGTGAGGCGGTGGGAAGAGTTGAGAGGAGGAAGATAATAAAAAGGAAAGAGACGGTTTTTCATGAGCGGGAGGATGGGGAGGGAGTGAGGCACATAAAAGGTTAGAGAGAAGGAGGGAAATAAAACTTGGAAAGCGGAAAGTTAGTCAATGGAGTGATGAAGATTACGTCCCCTCGACTTCTTGTAGCGATGAGAGTATTGTGGAACCGCCGGTTGAGAATCTAGCCCCCGAGGAAGAACATCCCACGGATATTCGGGTATGGAAGGATGTGGATGAGCCCGCCACCGAGGACGAGCAAAGTCCGGATAGCGAGGGACGACAACAACAGGATGAATACGCTGATGATGACGACGTGTTTGAGGTGCCTCCATCATCGAATAGGGAGAGAGGCGTTGTATTGGGAAATCCGGGTCCTCAAGCTCCCTACCGAGTTAAGGATCCTGATTGGTTTTTTCCTCCTCCCACGGGAGAGGAGGACATGGACAGTTTTGTGTCTCGGGTCGAGCACTTCATTCCGGTTGCCGAATGGCCTGAACATTGGAGGTATGGTGAACCTTGCTCCCTAAACCCAAGGTAAAATTCGCGACCGGAAATTCTAGACATCCCCCCGGATGTTCCCGCTCATCCGACGTGGCTCTTCATCGACGGTGATGACCGAGGCTCGACGTTCGCCCACATACGGCAATTCGATTCGGCGGATCCACGGCATTCATGGATTGTTCACGATGATCCCGCGTATCGCGTGAATGTTCCCCACCTATTGCGGCTTTACCATCCGTGGGACCCTCGTCTATACGCCGTCCTAAAGTATTGTCGAAGAACTCCCAAGGTAATAGCTTTGCGTGCGGCTCGTACCTTGATTCTACATAAGTTCTGAAATATTCGTGTGAGGCGACCCCGTTTATGCGAAATCCCATGGGTTCGGCGTCTGGTGACCCCACCTCCATCACCGACAAAAGAGGAATGGCGACGAACAATCGAGGCAGTCACTGAGCAATTGGCCGACCATCAAAAACAAGTGGCGATGCTCACTCGGGAGTTGTCTCAAAAAAAATTGCAGTAATCGGTATGTATGTTACTTGCTAATTAATTCGAATTTCTTTTCTCTCTTCTTTTGTCGTCGCTAACCCACACAGTCACAATTTTTTTTATTTTTTTAATTCGTCGAGCCTGTTCAATATAGCGACGACAGAGGTTAATCCGTAAGCAGCGACGAATTCCAGTCGTCGCTGAACCATGAATCTTAGGGGAGTGAATTTTTACGCCATTCAGCCACAATAGATGGTCGTCGTTGAGTTAGCGACGACAGATTGTCTGTCGTCGCTGAATTAGGCGACGACAATCTGTCGTTGCTAATTCAGCGAAGACCAACCTAAATGAGTTAATCATCTTCATAGGAATTCAATCACTATTTTTTTTTGTTTCATTACTCCAATCGCAGAGTACCTGAAAGCGAGACGGTGGTGGGTAGAAAGGGTGGCGCTACTCAAAGGGATAAGGGAGACTACTCTCATCTTATCTTCCGCGGGATTTGGAAAGAGGAGTGTGGCGGTAACGAAGGCGTTACCGGGAAGGAGAAGGAAAAAGTTACCATGGGTTGTCAAGGTTCACGAGGAACTAGTGGAAGAATTTTTCCGATTCCAAAAGGCGGGATTGAAAATGTCGACTATCATTGTGGGGAAAATGGCAAATCACATCATCTTCGATATGAAGAAAGAGGGTGCGCCTGAATTTTTCGACGAGAATTGTGAAGAGATCAAGCCAAAAATCAGTCGGCGTTGGATTCAACGCTTTTTTGAAAAGCATAGCATCGTCACCCGTGCTCAAAAAGGGAAACTACAACTAAGTCCGGAGAAGGAGGAGTAAATTGAAAGATCCGTGGCATATCACATGGGCGTACTAAAAAGGGGATTCCAATCAGGTATGCTTCATATTTCCATTCCATTTATTGCCTCTTGACATATTAAGTTTTGTATTTTGTTTCCCCTTTCATTGAACTTACTTGTGTTTTGTTTTCTATTGCGTTTCTCTATTTTGTTGGTGGATTATAGGTCTCTTTAACGAGTATTTGGTGGAGAACATGGACGAGACGCATTTCATTGTAAATATGGACAGCAAAAAGACATTAGGCTTTCGCGGCGACGAGGTTGTTAGATACGCGGACGTTGCGGGCGGCGGAGAGTCCATGACATTGATGGTACGACTCACGGGGGGTGTGAATGCCCGAATAGAGGCTCCAATGTTAATATAAACCAACCGAGCTCGTAATTACCCAATAAAGGGCCTTCCCGACGATGTACCGGGTAAGTTTCATTAAATTTTAAATCCTTCGATGTATGTTCATCTCCCTTATAAACCACTAATCTTTACGCAATACTGTATATGAATACATATTTTGCCCTTTTTTATTGGTTCTTAATGCTCCCTCCTCGTCCTTTTCCTCGTCATTTAATATTTCTCCCTCTCCCTCCTTTTCCCTCCTTCATTAAATCCCCCTCACGTAATTCACCCCTTCTCCCTTTCCTTTTTTTTTTTTGTAGGAGTTTGCTACCGAACCGGCCTCAAAGGATGGAATGATAAAACCGTATTCCCGCACTAAAGAAGCAGCGCCGGAGGTGCGTAGCACGACCTAGCTTTGGAGGCGCGATGAAGGAGCGGACAGCGCCGCAGGTGCGTAGCACCTCCAAGGATAGAAGAGCCGAGGTCTTACCAAGGAGACGGCGAAGGGCGTGAAAAAATAATATTCCTCGACAATTGTGGCGGTCACAACAATTCCGAGGAGTTAAACCAAGTCTTACTCGCCAAGAGGACTATACTACACTTCTTCCCTCCTTGCGCGACTCACTTTGTGCAACCTGCCGACTCCTTCGTCATTTCGAAAATTAAAGAGGTTTGGTCCCGAAAATGGGAGGATTGGAAAACGAACGGCATCGAGAAGCATGCGTGGTCCCAACCGAGTGGCAAGGGTTGGTCCAGGAAGCTTGTCGGGCCCGGGAAGGCTTTTTTCCTTACGCTGGCTCGCGATTCACTTCGCGAAGTCAACGCAATGAAGGACAAGAATGGGATGGGTTACGCACGTAAAGCTATGATTCAGTACGGATTGTCATTAAAGGACGGGAAATGGGAGGAGAGCATTCTCACACCGGAGTTACAAATTATCATCATGAAATGGCGGTGCCATTTCGAAGGCGATGAGGTGCCAATTCCCTCTATAGTGGCACGAGATTTTGTCCGAGGCATTCAAGATGCCGACACTCGAAAGATGAATTTCGCGATGACACGGACGCTGAATGGGAGACCGAAGATTTTGAGTCGTTTCATAGAGAAGTGGTGTAGTGTGTGAAGAGAGGACAAGGTTTAACATAAAATTATAAAACTAGTGTTGATTTGTTATAATTTTTTATTAGTAGTTTTGGATGGTTAGTGTGGTAATTGTATTTAGCGTTTATAAAAGAATGTTGGGAAAAATGTATCATTGATGATTTCAATATAATCATTTCCTTATCACTGTTCCATTTTGAAGTTTGTTGCTGTTTATGATCTATGGAGAAAGACTTCGATGACTTAACGTTTGTCAAACTTTGTCAATAAATTGTACCCTTTATGTTTTGGATATAATCGTGTCATTATTTTTTTTTCGTTTTGAAGTTTGTTACTGACAATGATGTATGGAAAAAGAAATTGATGACATTAGATGTTACACATGTATTCAATGTGTTTAAGGCTTCGTCGATTACAAGTAATATTCCCGAGATGGCGACAAATACAGTCCATTCCTAGCTCTTTTTTGGCATTCAGACAGTTCTAGCGACGACACATTCTCATCGCTGAAGTGCACAAATTCGGCACAGATGTTTGCAATGTGTTTAGGGCTTCGTTGGTTACATGTGAAATTCTACGGATGGCGAAAAAAACAGTCCATTATTATGTCAGTCCCGGCTTCAGACAGTTTTAGCGACCACACAGTTTCGTCGATGAGGTATAGAAAGTCGACACGATAATCCAGCAACGAGAACGTCTCGTCGCTAAATGGTAATTTTGATCGTAAACTAAATTCTAACATTCAGCGACGAAAATATTTTGTGGCTGGATGATACAACTTTGACTCTACTATAGATTGAAGGTATACATAGTCGCATTAAAAGTTATATCCCATAAATTACTTGTTTGTCACGAGCATAACGCGAATTTTTTGACCAAACAAATAAAATGTAATCCCAAGTTATTTTTTTCTTCGTTAATAGTATAAAATTTATACACTTCGCCTCTTAAGCTTGGTCCACGGTAATCACAAACAAGAATCAGAAATCATTTTTGTTTTTTGTATTTCCTTATTTCATTTTCGGTCCTGGAATGCTTTTTATCTTATTTATTTCGACATCAGAATAACCTCGGATCATAACTTTTTAACAAGAAAAAACACATTTTAGAAACGTAGAGCAAACTAATATATAAGATACAAAAATCAAAAAACACAAATAATATACATAAACAGAAATGTGGATAATATAACATAAAACCATAAACAACCGATTCCTTTGTTTTATATTGCTTTCACGGGGCACATAACAGTTGTACAAAAGTTGGAACCCTAAATATAAAATAATTCAAAACTGATCAAACGAAATCCTATGTCGGATAATCACCAAATATACAACTCCAAGAAAACACAGAATATTATTCTTACCTACATTTCTCCATATTTAAACTATTTTTTTCATTTGTGTACTAAAAAACTAAACTCAATAAACATCAAAGCAACCCATACCATACCTCTTTTAAAATCTCTCTTTTTTTCTTTCCCCCCTCTCCTCCCTCACCTCTACTCTTCCTTTCCACGCCTTCCCTCTTTCCTCTCCTCCCTCACTTTCACCCTATCGTTCAAAACTTATTCTTTTATACTTCAATAGTATGCCCGTTATCTCCATTTGTAGAAGGAATATTGCATGTGTCACAACTGCAAATTAGACAAACAAAAAAAGTGAATCAATGAAAAATTAGGGACCACAACTAAGATAATTCGAATGACAACAAAATAAACAAATAAAACAAAATACAACAAAAGGTAAAAAAAAAAACAGCTACGTAGAAACAAATTCGAGAGATCTACGAAAAGGGAATGGAATAGATTGAGGTCGAAGGGGCCGCATTTGAAGGGGGGGGGTGGGGAGGGGGGAGAAGGTAGACACATTGGGAGGGGTGCGATAAATACCTTTAGTGTGAGAAGGAGGGAAAGATATAAGAATATAGGGAGAGAGTGGGATTCAAGGATAGGGAGAAGCAGATTCACAAGGAGAGAGGGAGAGAGGGAGAGGGGAGAGGGGAGAGGGAGATTAGGAGAGAAAGAGGCAAAGGCAAAGAGGTAGAGGAGAAGGGGGAGAAGGAAAAGGGATAACAATACAAGTGGAGAACATGTACACAATTAAAGCGACACACACTGAGAAGGAGAGAGAGGGAGAGGAGAAAATAAAGAGAGTGCAACAAAGGTAGAGAGTGAGGAAAGGGGGGGGGGAGGGGGATGCGGAGCAGGGGGAAGGTGAGGGACACACAAACCGGAAGAGGGAACGCTATTCACCATAAAGTTAAAGAGATATTGAAGAGAGAAGGTGGCTGGACGAGGAAATGGTAGGTTGATAGGGTGGAACCCATGGATGAAATATGGAGCAGGCGGCGGAGTGTTCGTCTGCTTGGCGGTGAACAAAATAAAACATTTGTCAAAATAACGCCGTACAAATCCCACCAAAAAGCAGCTGGTTGTGATTCGCCAAAAACATATTCTTTTTTTTTATGGATTGTCTGTATTTATCGTTTTCTATCCCCAAATATCACCAACGCCAAATGATGCTGTTTTATTCTAAAAAATACAAATAACAACCTTAATTTAGTGTTTTTTGGCACATCAACCCCGTATTAACATAAACGTTTACTTTATTTTGTGTTCGACGCCATATTACAATAGATATTTATACTAAATGGGACCATCTTCACCTTAATACAATAAACTTTTACGTTAAATGGACCATAACCATAAAATAGCATTAATACTAACTATAAGTGCTTACAAAGAACCTACTCGGTGTTGAAATTGTATATATATAGGTTACAGTTATACGCCGCCGCGACATTGCATCAGTTACGTTCATTTACTGAAAAAATGACTTTCCACAGACGAATTTGTTTGACGTTCACACTGTTGACAATACGGTTGTTGGTCTAATAAGTGCGAACGTAATTTTTTAGGACCCGGATTGAACCCCTTCTAAGACCGCACATTCTCATGCGTCCGCGGCTATTAAACATAATAAATTGTACTTTTTACTTAAAAAAGTACAATTTTGTACGGCCTGACACTATCCGTACACCACACTAATTACATGATGACGTACTAGCGTTTTGTACGGTACCTCAAAATTAACCCTAAATAGAATAAAGAAACAAATAGAATGAACTACGCTAATGGAGAATAAAAAAATAAAAAAGTGGGATGGAATTAGTGTACACAACGCTAATAACGATTGGCGGTGAACTGTACAGTAGGTGGAATTAAAGGACCACTATTGCACAGAACAGTTACTGTAGCGTCACATAAAGCTTTCGGTTTTGAAGGTCAATGGCCCTAAAAGTTTCTCAGGGTATGTCCCCATGTACTTGGAACTTAGCGAACTTACTTTGTATTTTAGCGCGGATCCGCCGGATCCGGTTTTCAAGTGTCCCTATGTGTAAGAACGTACTAGTAACTTACATATGTGACGATTGAATACGTCAACAATACCTGTGACGGTTGTCAATGTCTACAATCTGTCATGTCGCACGTTTTTTTTTGGAACTGCTTGTGACGTCGCATGTCTTATCGTGACATTGTAGACCTACCGCCTTCCAGCCTGTGCCGTTTCACGGTCGAAGAAGATGCGCTTTGCCTTCGCGTCTCTTGTCCGGTCGACGTGAAATGGCATCGGAATTTCGAGACCTCCTGCAAAAAAGAAAACCGTACTGGACGAAAACGGACAAAACCAAACAAATTGTGCACTTTTCTTCTTCGTATTGAACGCAAACGGACAAAACATAGTGAATTTTGTACTATTCGTTGTCCTTGTAAATCGTATGATTTTTTTTGAAAATTATGGCAGGTGCGAATATATGTTCCTATTTGTTTATCGAAAATACCTAGTTTTAAAACACATCGCGCATGTGTTTTCAACCTAAGGTTGAAGATGACGTTTTTTGTTGTGGAAGTTGGTCGAAAAATACAAGACGACAAATTTTCATACATCCTAAGTTTGAGGATGACTCAAATTGTACTCTACAAATTTGCGATTCCTTCGTACGGTTGCGACTTAGGCAGTACGACGCTAAGTTTTACAAGAAAACGACAGGAAAAGACCCTCACTTATGCACATGGGGACATAACCTCAGATCCTTTTTTTTCCTTTGCTGCAATTGCCGCCGCATATCGCGCTTGTCGTGTACAATCACAACAACGCCATCGCAAAGGAGTGGCTGTTGACGTTGTTACAAATAGTGTTCGCATCCCACACTCTAGGAAACGTGAGTCCGTATTGATGCACAATTCCGTACAGTTTGAAGAAAATATTGCTTTATTTAGTAATGGTAAAATTGTCTGAACATTCTTTTTACACAGTTCACACGAATAAAGGTGTGGTCCTTATTCCTTTCAATTGGAATCAAAGTAATGTGCCTCTATAATGTAACCACCTTTTTGGTCAAAAGATAGTCGAGCCGGTTTCTTCCCTCTCTTTCCCTCCCTCTCTCTCCCTCTCTCTCCCTCCCTCTCTCTCCCTCTCTCTCCCTCTCTCTTCCCTTTATTTTCTCGAGTTCTTTTTCGAACCACGTTTTCGGCTTCCTTTTCAATCACTTCCTCCCTCACACTTGGAAGGCTCAATTGGAACTCTCCGATTTGCGAGTGTCCAAAGCCATTTGGGAATTGTGAAAAGTAATGGCATGAGAATTAATTCCAATGTTTTGATATTTCTTTCAATTTAGATTCGAATCTCTTGGAATCGACTTTGGGATCTAGCTCATTGTTCAAATCCGAATCATAAACACCCGGAAATGCTTTAACTTCATGCATTTTATGGAAGTCTAGATATTTGATTAATTTCTACAATTTTGGAAATGTTGGTTTCAAATTTGCAAGGAAGTCCATATTGTGGCATTTTTCCACAAAAAAATATTATTTTTACCCCAAATTCCAAGATGGTGAATTGTCTGCTTTGGCCATCCTATAATTCATGATGAGTCTTATTGTCGAAACAAACGTAAGACGTCGATTGGAAAGGTAGCATCGCCTCATAAGATTTTTTTTTGTCCCGACGAGCCATCTTTTGCAATGTTCGACTTTTCCTCTCGACAATTCCATTTTGTTCCGGAGAGCATGGGGTGGTTGCTTGATGCCCTATCCTATACCAGCTATTATGACATGGCCGCTCACAACTGTTATGCAATTCCAAATTGTTGGTTCGTTAAATATTGACAAAGAAAGTGACACCGATGCACATATGGTGTGAGTGTGACCATAGTTGTTCAATTCGTATGAAATTTCATTTTTTACCGATTTTTACGTAGTATTTGTTAGTTTCATACTTTTCGTAAATTTCGTTTTGTTTTCGCTGTACAAAAAACTGTACAGAATTTTTCAAAAAGAGATGTTACATCATTTGAAACTTGAAATTTGATAATTAAAGGACAAAAAGTGTATGGAAACATACGGGTACATAGCCGGGTACGCATTTTATCAATTTTCCAAAATCTTTAAATGCGAATCGTACGTAGTATTCGCGCGTTCGTTTCGTGCGTTATATGTGAATTGAACAACTATGGGTGTGACTTCCCAAAACCGATGACGCATTCCTTTTCAGTTTTGTGGTCATCACCCGGAGAAACATGCAGGTTCAAAATTGAAATCATCTGTCCTCCATCACCCCTTCAAATTTTTTAGAGTCCATGGAATTGCCATGGCCTCCATAGCGACCACCACGGTCACAATCTTGTCCGCGCCGTCATTTTTTGCGCAGCAATTAGGGTTGATGTGTCCCCACTTGCTGCAAAAAATGACATTGTTTATCTTTATCCGAGCGAGTGGTTAAGGCATGCCGAGATTATTGCAAACACGTGAGATTATTGTAGTCAGGCTGCCAATTCTGATCCTTAGATCCGTCACCTGTTTCTTTCATTTACCTCCATCACCTTTAGGACCTCCTTCTCTACCGCCCCTTTTTGTCGTCGAGATAGTTAGCATCCGCGACATTGGGTGAGGTTGTAAAGGATCGATAATAGTCACAAATTCCACATCATTCTTATAGAAAAGCTTATAGAATCATCTCACAACTCAAAACACTCATATCGGCAATAAATATGTGTTTATCGGTACTTATACTCATTTATATTCTCTTTCTTTTGAGGGGAAGATTCAAACAGCCGAGTCGTCTCGTCGAGGTCGGCAATCTCCTCGAGGCAAGCGAGAATAATATGCATAGGAGATGGGTGACAAAATCATAACTTCTTTGGCAGATCTAGGGAAAACGACCTGGACTCTTATCCTTATCCAACCCGGAAGTTCTAGGAATCGAAAGAAATCCACCTCGTAGAACAATAACTCCCAAAGTGACGGGAACCGTTCCTCTTACTTAAAGTCCGCTTTATCCACCCATCATTGAAACCCTAAATCTGGTGGTTTCTCCCCTATTGGAGTTCGATCCAATGGAGGAAGAGCTCCAAACCGTCAATAAAAAGGTGATTGAAAAAAAGGGAGTTGATTCAATGGTACACCGATCATCATTATTAGTGTTAATGACAATCATTCGGTCGCGACTATTTCTAGCCAAAAATCACAAAATAGAGTTAACAACATTATTTAAGGACGTGGACTACAACCTGCCACATCTCCTTGCACTAAATTAGTATTTTTAACTCTAATTTCGCATTAACACTAATAAATCTTTAACGCTAATAACGATGAGCGGTGTAGTAGCTTCCGATTATATGTTGATGTTGTTGATGTTCTAGGAGGAACTCCCAAGGTGGGTTGATTGTTCCAAGAAATCCCAATTTGGACCAATAGGAGGAGACTACAAGTACTTGAACGTGCGCGGTGGTCCGAGGTTATGAGGGGAATTCCTCATTATTCAAAATTGCTAGTTAATCTACTCAAATATATTACATTGGGGTAACAATCACCGAGGTAGAAGAGAACATCACAAATCTAACTCATCGACAAAGAAACAAGTCCACTCCAATTTTCCTTTCTTTAGAAAGAAACACAACTCCTCGACAAAAAATATTAGAGCGCATGAAAGGAGAAGTGGATACCAAAGTGGAGAGGAATGGAGACAAAAAAATTATCCCAGATCTAAAGGACAAATTTTCAAGGGTTTGGAATATGAGACCTCGCTACCATCGTTTACCATTGTCACGCGAGGCACAAAGTTTAAAAGGACAATCGGCTCATGAAATCTCAGTGACGTGGCCATTAAGACCACCCACAAGAGTAGCTCAATAGCGATGACAATATCGTGTTATTAACTCTAACATTATATATATTATTATTTTTTATGTTATTTTTTATTTTATTATCATGTATTATATGTATTCACAGTGTAACATTACCATACTAAGAAAAAAATTGAGCCTCGAGAGCTTGCGAGACAAAACGTATGAATAACATATCATATGGATAGTACGGAAATTAATGAAAAGATTCTGATATTATCAATAATCGACAGCAAACAAACGAAATAATCGACAATTATCAATTTTTGAGACTCCGAAAATCATATGTCAATGGTTGGAAAGATTTTTCAAGATATACTTTCACTACAGAAAAAGACAAAATACTTCACTTATTTCCAAATAAATTTCGGGCGAGAGATATATAGAAAACTTGAAAGTGTCTTGAAAAAAACAATACTCCACAATTGACTATTAAAAAAGAGCAAATCCTAAATGATGACTAGAAGACAAAAAAAAATCAAACAATGAATAACTGTTGTAAGAGAAACCGCCCTAGTCTCCTAAAACTTATATACAAGCTAAAAAACCGTTTTTACTGTAATAAAATAACAAAAAACTAAAATCACAGACAACTTCAACTTTAATTCGGGTTCCGCTTTTTTAGAATCCCTTTCCGATGATTTTTGTATTTTTTTTCGGTCACTTATTTCCAAAAAAAGGGCAAACTCGCATAATGATACCTGCGTCACGTCACAACAGATTAGAACTTTCTTGGAAGAAGGCATCTTATTTAAAAAAAAAACCATCTTAAAATCAAAAAGTAAAAAAGTATCTAACAATCTTAAAATTGAAATCCAGAGAATTTTTCAAACAACTGGGTTTATCCCCTCACAACATAATGCCTTGAAACAATATACCATCGTATTATTTTCACATTCAATGTTGATACTTTTATAACAACAATAATAACAACAATAATAACAACAATAATAACAACAATAATAACAACAATAATAACAACAATAATAACAACAAACATAAAAATAACAACATTAATAATAACAGTAATAATAATAACAATAGTGATAATAATAACAATAATAACGATAATAATAAGAATAACAAAAACAACAACAATAATAACAACAACAATACTGATAACAATAATAATCAATAAGAACAGTAGTAACAAAAGTAAATAATGAAAGTCATCATTGTTTAACCTTTGGAACCGTTTCCCCAAATAAAAAATATTTCAAGTTCTTAAATTTGAACAGCAGAAGGTCAAAAAAACCTCACTTATAATTTCTATTAACAATTTTTTTCAAAAAAGATTATTTCTACTCTATTCTCAAGGTGTATGCGTGAAAAAGTACCAAAAGTGAAAAAGAAACCCCAGAGACCAAAAAATTTGCAGTAAAATTGCGAGTAACTACAACACTTTATTGTTACTTTTTGTGATATTTTTGTCACAGAAAAAGAACAGCATTAGTTACAATCTCCTTTCTGTACCTTACATTAATCTCTTGATGAAAAAATATATCAAAATAAGAAACTATTTCCACACTACACCGTGGAAAGTCATTTAGAGTAAAGAAGTAAAGACGTTTTTAGAATTGAACTTACATTATTGTTGTTAATACTAATTTGGTTCACAACGACCTGCCTGTTTTTTAACCGTTTAAAGAACTATACTGCTTCCATCATTTTTAGGGTTAAGGATTTAGTAGTGTTAATGCGAAATTAAAATATATAATACTAATTTAGTGCAACAAGATGTCACAGATTGTAGTAAACTCCCTTATACTCTTTTATGATTTTCAGCCAAAACAAGTAGCGACCGAATTAGAGTTATTAACTTTAATAACTTTGGGCGGTGTGGTGTTAAGAGAAAAAAAAATGGTGTATTTTTTTAACGCTGTTTTAAGTTCAAGAGCTATAATTTAGGGGCAGCGGTATAGGGTTAATTAACTCTAATAACTATACACGGTGTACTCTGTTTAAATGCCATAAAAAATATCATGACCAAAATAAACGATTCAAAAGAAAAAAACTCCCACTAAGCGAATTTTCACGAACTTGCATTCCTTCCAACACATTCCATACTTCCTTTCCCTTTTCAGTGTTTTTGACATTTGTAATGAAATAAAACACCCACTGTCGCATCAGACATCCAGGCATCCAGACATTCAACAATTCAAAAATCCTTTTCCGTTTATTTCTATTTTTCTTTCCTTCATTTCATTTTATGGCCTTTTCTTAATAACTTACTTTTTTGATCATGTCTTCACCTCCCAATGTCATTTATCCGAACGTGTCTTCCTTCTTCGAAAGTCGTCTTCTCTCTCCCAAACTGCGATAATTTGTTTCCAAAGTTGTCGGATTTCCCATTTTTTGCAACGCAAGAAGCTCCTTTCGAAGCCTTTTTCCACGCGATCCTCCACCACTTGTCTTTTCTCCTCCAATCGTCGTTTCTCCACCATTTGTTTTTTCTCCACTTTTTGTCTTTTCCCTCCCAGTTGTCTTTTCTCCACCATTTGTCGTTCTTCCACTATTTGTCTTTCCTCCAATACTTATATTTTCTCCAAAAGTATTCGCGTCCATATAGGGACTAAGTACATTCACATCTTTGCCTCCTTCGTCCTCCTTGTCCTGATAGTTACCTTCCGGATCTCTCCTGCCTTCAGTACCTCTCTTTGAATTCTCAACAGTTAAACCTTTTAATACAGAAACAGGTGGAGAGGTAGTAGGAATGAGGTTTCTAATGTCCATTTGTCTAATTCTCTGCTTCTTTTCAGTAACATGTTCCCCTCCTCCCTTCTCAAACTCCCTATTGGTCTCATTCTTCGGATTTGATAGTTCACTCTCTCCATTTCTCTCTCCCGTCTCTTTTGATGTCCTATTTCTAAAAGACCTCTCTGTCTTCTTGTTCTGTTTCTTTTGGACACTTTGACTTTGGTCGATGGTATTTGGATTAAGGAGAAGATTACATTTCGAGTCTATTTTTTCAATTTTTTCTAACTGAATTCCTCCCAAATTTTCCTCTCCTCCTACCTTGTGACGTAAAGATCTACTTCGTTTGTTCGCCCTTTTCTCCCCTTGCAATGTTGGGCTTTCCATCTCTTCATCACTTCTAAAACCCATATTCTCCTCTTGAAAAGTACATCTTTTTGGTTCTTTTTGTTCGTTTATATTTTCGCAGACATGGTTCATGACACTGGTTCCAGCTTCCTCAAATTCATTACCAACAAGTTTTTTTCTTCCCTCCAGATTTTCTGACGAACACTTTTTTAAATATTCTAAACCACTTCCGACAGTCTCCACCTGCATAAATTGTTAAAAAAAACAATGGTCAGGTTTATCTATTGTTTCCAAAAAAGAAAAAATGCCTCACTATTTTTAAAATCTGTAACAAAATTCCCTTCTTAACAGATAAAACGATGAGTTTCTTGGTTTGAATCAGGGAAAGTAAAGAGACGAGGAGGGCTATATTACGACATATGAAAAAAGTGGAAGAAAAAAGGAAGAAACTTGTCCATTAAAGCATCTAAAGAAAGTTAATTTTACAGTTTCCGAGTTAATTTTACAGTTGCCCAGTAAATACAAACACATTTTTTAACCAAGGAAATTAAAGGACAGAAACATACAACAAAAAAATATTTTACTTATTAATGGCCATACAACAGGAATATTCTGCCCCTCTTTTGTTTAACACACATAAGACATCCACTTTTAGCCAGTTAGTCTGTCAAATTTCATAAATAATGTAGCAAAAATACTCTTTTAGATCATGTTTCATAATGCTATTTTACAAAAAGGTTTTGCATGATATGTTACTTGTATCTTCACCGACATATCCGTTCCAAAAAATTTAAGCTTCCCATTTTGTAATATTCCATTCATTTTTCGTGCAATTTATTTATAAATCTAAAATCCCATCAACTTGCTTTCCCGTTTTCTTTAAAAATCAAAAACCACAGTTGTATACCTACATTATCCATTCCGCCCATAACTCCATTTGATGTGATTCTCATTCGTCTCATACTTCTCGGCTTTCGAAGCCCTTTCAGAAGTCCAATTTGACGATCCTCCACTCTAATTTTCTGTTCACCATCGGAATCGTGGTCCTTTTCTTTTGCCTCTTCCCTTGACTCCACTTCCATTTTTTGTTTATCACAGTTTTTCTGCCTCAATGCAGATGGGTTTTCTATCGCAGTAAAGTTTACTTCAGGGAATTCTTCTTCCTTTGCATCTATTCTTTTTCTCTTTTGAACCAAAACTGATCTCGTCCCTCCGTTTTGTTTGGAAACATTTTCTTTCAGATTTAATTTAAGAGTAAGTTTAGCTGATCCAGATCCTGAATCTCCAGAGGGTCCACAGCCGCTCTCCCTCACACCTCTCCTTTTCCCAATCAATTTTTTCCCATTTTGCAGGGCTTCATTACCAGTAATGTTTTCTTTCCATTCGCTATCGGTTTCATTTTCTTTGTTATCAATTTCTTCCTGTCTACCTTCCATATCTTCAAACTCTCCCACTCCCTCATAGACACTGTTTAACTTGTCCAGTTCCTCAGTTCTTCCCTCTAAGAGCATGTCAAAAATTCTATCTTTTTCCTCTTCCAACTGCCCGGAAAATTTTACTTTAAGCCTACGATGAGGCTCGGTTGGGATTTGACCGTCCTCTTCTGTCACTTTCTCGGTCGCAAAAGACCTCCGTTTCCTCATAACTTTCACATTCTCAACCCCTTCTTCATTAGAATCTAAAAGTTTAGGATCTACATTTTTAGAGTCTGCATTTTTAGAGTCGACATTTTTAAAATCTGTGTTTTGTCGGTCCGGTTGTTCCACCAAATCAGTGACAATGTGTTTATTCTCGTCACATGTTTGACTTTCTGTTTCTCTCCCAATACCTTTCGAAGTTTTCTTAGTTTCTCCAATTTCCATGGTCTCTATCACATGCTTTCTTTTCTTTGAATGTTTTTGTGTCATTTTTTTGCTGTCATCCATTTTTTTTCCATCCACTGCTTTCTCGTCATCCACGCCAACTTCTGCGTCCCTTAACTTCCTCTTTCTCCTTTTATGCGACTCTTCTTCTTCTGTTTCTTCTTTATTTTTTATCGCCTCAGAATCACTCATCTTCTCATCCAATGTTGATTCCCTGGTCCCCTCTCCTTTTCCCTTTCCTTCATCAACACAAATTTGTTTATTTTCCTTCTCAATGATTTCTCCAATTTCTTCCACACTTTGAATACCCTCTTCCTTACCTATTTTTCTTACACTTTCTTCTTCTAAATGATCAATTTCCGCCCTATCTACAGCATTGACTGTTTCTTCCACATCCACACTAACTGTCCCTCTAAACTTCACTTTAAGCTTCTTTTGTGCCCCTTTAGTATATTGTAACCTAATCATCTCCTCGTCGACCTCTAAATCTTCAAATTTATCATTTACTTCTCTCAGTGGCTTTCCATGTTTACCCTTATTGACAAAGTCCATGCTTAACTGAGTATTTCCCATGTATGGCACATCCTCACACTGTCTTCCCTCTTCTGATTTTAAATCTTCGTCGTCCAAACTCTCCACTTCCTCTCTTCCTCTCTTCTCCCCTTCATCCATTTCCTGTCCATCAAAATTTTTGTTACTTTCTCCAGCTTTCCTTTCAAATCCCCCCCTAAACTTCACCTTTATCTTCTTCATTGGCTCTCTATCTGACTCTTTCCTTTCGGTATCGCTCCCTCCTTCCTCTCTCTCTTGTCCGTCGCTGTTATGCAACAGTGCCACTTCGTCACGATCTTTTTTCTCCCCTCCATATTTCACGCCTTCAACCTCTCCTTCTCCTCCTGTTTCTTGAAATTCTCTTATTCCCATATCGTTTACAGAATCCTTTACCGTCTCGTCCATGACTTCCTCAGTCAGGTTGAGGTTATCGCTTTTCTCTACTCTCTTTCCTCCCCCATCAACCACAACAGGTCCTCTCCTGATTTTTACCTTTATCCTTCTATGCCTTTCTTTCTCCCCTGGGTTCAACTCCTCACCCACCTTTTGATTGCCTACAAAATTTTCTGCCTCATAACCCAATTCATCCTCGTTCTCCCTCTCCCTGCCCTCCTCCTCGTTCTCCTCTTCCTCCCCCACTTCCTCCTTTTCATCCTCTCCTTCCCCCCAGTGATCAGATTCCTCCAGTCTGTCCTCAGGTTCTCCAAAATCTCGAACATTTTCAAGCTCTCTATTGCTCATGGAAACCGTCTCCTCTTTATCCACACTAATTCCGGCCACCTCTGAAAAGTTCAATTTCTCGGTGTCAATTTCATCGATCGGTTCCTTGAGTTTCACTATTAATTTTCTCTGCTGTGTCTCCCTTTCCAACTGCTTTGTCCTTTTGATTCCAAAATCTTCAAAAGTGATGCCTTTATTCCCTTCTTTGCCTTGTGATTTACTCCTCAAATTTCCCAAATAACCGTTTGAAAAAAGGGAAATAGCCGTTTGAGATTTTTGAGGAGAAGTCAAAGGACGAATGGTTTTCTCAAGAGCCGATGATCCCGGAAAGACCAACATCTGAAGGTCATCCTTAAGTCTATTGAACTGCCAGAAAAAAAAAAAAAATAGTTAAAAAAAAAAAAACATCCACACCATCAAAGTTATTGTCCATCCATACCCCTTACAAATTACTCCTTCCATCAAAAAATCCAACTTTGCCTAATCGGAAGATAATATGTTTAAATTACAGAGAACCTTTAGAACCCTATAAGTCCTAAAAAACTTCAAAAACCCTAAAAAGCCCTAAGAAACTGCACAAAACGGCGACAAAAACCACCTCCCACGGTTCACAAAAAAATCCTAAATCACCCAAAAAAACCAGGCTGCAATGACTTAATGAGCCCTAGAAACACCAAAACACCACCAAAAACACCAAAAAACACCAGAACGATACCAAAATAACACGCAGCAACAACTTTAAACAACTCTAAAATCACAAACAAACGAGCATCAAACACCTAAAAAAAACCCACAAACGAACCTACTCTTATTCCCGGTCACGAATAAAAAGAAAATCACCCAACCACGATTCATTGCAGATCCCTGAAAACACTGAAAACAGGTTGCAATAACTAAAAGAGCCCTACAAACACTAAAAAAAACACCAAAAACAGGCAGCAATAACTAAAGGAGCCCTACAAACACTAAAAAACCACCGAAAACAGGCAGAGATAACTTACTCGTTTTTCGGGGACGTGAACAAAACCAAATCCGTCCAACCACGTCCCTTCGGCTCCTTCTGCCGCCGGAAGACAAAGGGTTTCCACTCGAAGACTTCCCAGGAGCCACTCAATGGCAGTCAACAAAGTTTTGCAATGGCCCTGAGGAGGAGATAGATAGGATGAGGAGATAGAATTGAGAAGATAGGATGAGAGGATAGGATTGAAGATAGGATAAGGAGATAGAATGAGACCATGGGATGAGAAGATAAAATGAAAGGACACTCAATGGCAGTCAACAAAATTTTGCAATGGCCCTGAAAAAAGGATAAAAGGATAAAATAGGATGAGGAGATAGAATTGAGAAGATAAGATGAGAGGATAGGATGAGAAGATAGGATTGGAGATAGGATAAGGAGATAGAATGAGACCATAGGATGAGACGATAAGATGAAAGGACACTCAATGGCAGTCAACAAATTTTTGCAATGCCCCTGGAAAAGAGAATGATAAAAGGATAAAAGAGGATGAGAAGATAGAGTCGAGAAGATAGGTTGAGAAGAATGAATTGAAAAGATGAGAGGATAGGATTGGGGATAGGACAAGGAGATGGAATGAGACGATAAAATTAAAGGACACCCAATGGCAGTCAACAAGGAAAAAAATGAGATGAAAAGATAGGATAAAAAGATGAGAAGATAGGATGAGAAAATAGATGAGAAAATAGAATGAAAAGATAAGTTGAAAAAAAAAGGTGAAAAGACAAGATGAAAAACTAAGGTGAAGCTAGATGAAACAATTAAGATAAAAGATAAGATGAAATGACACAATAAAAGATTAAGAAAATAAGTTGAAAAGATAAGTAAAATGATAAGATAAAAAGAGAAGATGAAAAGATAACATAAAAGATAAGAAAAAAGGTAAGACGAAAGATAAGTTAAAAGATAATATGGAAAAATAAGATGAAAAGAAGAGCCAGGGAGAAGGATAAGACAAAACGATAAGCTGAAAAGATGAGATTTCAGCAATAAAGCATCTTTTCCAGCGGTAAAGCAGGTCAACACTATACATATACGACGGACAAGAGACCAAGAAAACACGAGTTGCAGGTGCAATTGACCTTTACTTCAGGCACGACGATTTTAAAAAAAAAAGTCAACCATTTCAGTATTTCTTTCCAACACAATGTCAAAACCTAAAAATATTAGTCAAACATTCCAGTATTTCTTTCCAACACAATGTCAAAACCTAAAAAAAAATAGTCAACCATTTCAGCATTTCTTTCCAACACAATGTCAAAACCTAAAAATATTAGTCAACCATTTAAGTATTTCTTTCCAACACAAATGTCAAAACCTAAAAATATTAGTCAACCATTTCAGTATTTCTTTGCAACAAAGTGTCAAAACCAAAGGGCCCCTTACCTGTCGGCGTGCTGAGGTGGCGGTCGCCACAAGGGGCATTTCTGCAATTTCCTGGCCTAAAACTCGAATACAAGCCGCTGATACAACTTCGTCCCTGCAAAAGTACAACACAAAAGTACAGCACAAAAGTACAGAAAATAAGGAGTGTACAAAATTCAGAACCTGCATACTTACATGCAACACTCAAAAAGACATGGTAACATACACCGTGTTCAAAATAAGTCTCAATCATCAACATTCAGGAATAGAGTTCACCGACTAAATTCAACTCCAAATGATGAAAAGCGTACAAATATCTTTTAGGAAAAAAAAGTCATAACATCCCCTAAAACCTGTAGACAAAACACATCCATATATGCCCTTTTCCATGTACATAATTGGCATTGACCATTTTCTAATGGCAATATTCAGTCCATCCAGTTCGTCACTACTAGAGTTCAGATTCCCACTCTCACTTTCGATCTCACTCTCACTTAAGACTTTCTCTTATTTCTCTCTCTCACTCTCATTGTCACTCTCACTCTCACAGTGTCACTCTCACGCTCACTCTCACTCTCCCTCTCTCAATCTTAATCTCACTCTCTCTTAATCATACTTTCACCCCCACACTCACTCTCACTCAACACTTTTTCTCAGTCTCACTCTCACTCTCTCGTGCGCTTTTTTTGGCCCAAGATCATAAACTAGTGTTTATAAAAGAAACTAAAAGAGATGACAACATGCTGTCACGCCTTCCAACATTAAAGTTAGTATAATAGATTCTAATTCGACATTAATACCAATATTTTTTTCATTAACAGAGATATAAAATATCCTACGATTAAGTGATCAAGTAAAATGAACAGAAGTGCGATAAAGGTGAAGACAACAAGCAAATAGTCCACAATCTCATAAACTCGAAGAAAAACGGAATCCCATTGCCCTTTTCAAACTGTAGAACCATTCAGACATGCTTTTGAAAACAGAGATGATGTACAATAGGGTACAATAGGTGTTAACTTCAGAATTTTCTATGGTTTTTTTAAGAGATATTATCCCACCTTCGTTTGAGAACTGCACAATACATCCCACCAAAATCATGATCTCTTGTGTTCCGACTGCCATCCCAGAAAGAATACACCACCCACCATAATTAGTGTGGATCAGGCCTAGTTTTATTACCAATTTCTGGTGTCCTACATTACTTCTAGCCTGGTCAAACTGCAGAAAAAATATTCACACTTTTGTGAGTAAAACGTGAGTTATTGTACGATTATTTATAGTTTTGTGAGTAAAAGTACGTACCTCCTGTTGCTCACAAAACTTGGCACAGTTTTTTTTTTCTTTTTGGTTTTTTTTTTTGAGCAATTTAACAAAAAGTAAATGTACTATTTTTGATACTGTAACGAGGATATTAAAACGAGCTGCCATGTGGATATGAAGTCCACAGGTTTTCCCTTATTTCAAATTTATAGTTGACCCATTATTTACCCTAAAACTAATGGTAGGAAACCCCCAGGTAAACCCTTGATTTGCATTCACAATCTGACCTAAACCATGTTATGAATCCCCATTTATATGCTATTTTTTCAGATCTAAAGCTTTCGTACGGAAGAAATGTATAAATGATGCACATTGTCAAAACTTGAAGAAATTTTGGAACCGGTACACCAGCATTAAATATTTGTGATGTGGTCCACACTATTTGTTGGAGATTAAATATTACCACAAATTAAGAGATCGGTAAGCATAATTTTTCACCAGACCCGAATACAAAGAGCACAATTTCGGCAAAAACTCAACAAAAGACGAAGTCACCGAAAAAAAACCCGGCAAGAGTAGAAAGCCTTAAAGTAACCTACAAAAACTAGTGTTGGGTATCGGGTAGTTTCATATCGCGATAATTTCGATATTCGATATATCGAATATCGATCGAGCAGATTCCTCGATATATCGTACCGGGACCAACATAAATTATCGCGATATATATCGCAAAAATTGCATATCCGTACAGTCAGAGTACGGAAAACCGTACGAAAAAGAGTACGGAGAATCGTACGAAAAATCGTACGGATATTTTGCCCCCCCCCCCC
>JBBHKE010001763.1:135201-173602 GCA_037447655.1 Zygnema cylindricum
CTTTCTTCTAGCCGACTGCCAAAAGCGACAGCCTCCTCTCTCTCCTAAGGCCTCTCGCGGAGGCCGGTCTGTCGACAGTGTGTCGGAGCCGAATGGACAGGGTGGTTTCGATACTCTCATCCAGGCCTGGTCGAAACTGAAAGCCGGCGGTACTCTGCGGTGTTCCGGACAACAAGGACTCGGACGGTCGACCGTCTACGGACAACAGGCCTTGTGGCGTCTCATGGCGGCCGAAAGTCAAAGCTGGTCCGGACCTACTCTCATAGCTTTGGTGGGACAGGTAAGCCGAGGCTGTGTGACAGCTGTCTGGCCGGAGGCGCTCTCCGGAATCCTCTCTCTCCTCCGACAGCGAAAACCGTCAGCCGATCTTCTTTCGGCGGTCCTTTCCATGTCTTCTGCTTGTGGGAAATTTCCAGCAGCTATTCTTTCGGCGTGGTCTGCGAGCCATTCAGATCTTCTTCGGTCGTTGATTGAGCAGAAACAGTCCGAGACTGAGGAGGGGGAGGACCAAGGGGTGGGACAATGGGGCCATGGAGGGGCAGGACAGAGCAGCTGTGGGAATAGAACAATGGGATTGTTGCTTGCGGTTTTGAAGAAGGATCACGGCTTGGGCAAGGATGAAGTGGTTACCGACAATGCGAAGGAGCTTGTGACAGTTTTGACGAGACATTTGACGAGCCACGGAGGTGGAGTGAAGAAGGAGCATTTGGAGGAGAGAGGTTCGCATGAGGAGATTCATGTGGGGCGAACCACGGACAATAAGTATTTGAGTAGACGGCATGAGGGTAAAGAAAGTAGTGTCGTAGGAAGACCTGTGGGTAATAGCAGCAATGTGTAGGTGAGAAAAGGAAGCAAGAAGCAATGTGTAGGTGTAAAAGAGGAATTAGATTGTATTTTACGAACATAGAGTAGTGAGAGATGTTAACTCAGGGTACTTTTTGAGCACATATCCACTTTCACTTAATAAATTACATTTTGAAATCGAACCTTTTTTATGCTAAACATTATAGGGAGCTGGTCTGAAAGAAAACAAGAAACAGATGTCCTGGCCAGTCTTAATTTTGAGACCCTGATCCCTAATGGATACATTATCAAATGTTTTTAACCCAATCCAGCAGTAATGTTGCCATTTCTCTGAACGACGAGGACTGGTGAACCTCGGCCTTTTGTATTCGTCGGTATTTTTATGTGACAGTTTGTTGCAGGTCCCCACTCTTCTATGTTCAGTTATTGCAGCGGTTCCTTTCATGGCTATTGGGCGTCGTGGATAGCCGACGTGTCCTCGAACTTCTCAGCATGCTCCGCGGATCCTGAGGGGTGCAAGGGAATGCTTTTTATAGTTCTTTAGCCATGTTGAGTTTGGTACAGTATTTTATTGTTGGTTTTGTTCTTGTTGTTCCTTTCAATGTTGGCTTGCCTTTGTTTGTGGTTAGTTTCTTTCACAGAGTTTTGCCTTTTAGTTTTGCTTCCACCTGTATTCGCATTATGAGTTTCATTTTTGACTTTCTCGTTTGTTCCCATACACTTGGATGGTTTACCATTGTGCTTTCCTCATGAAGTCTCTTCACTTTGATGGCGATGGTCTCCTCTCCAGATGGGTAAGATTGGAGTATGGGTCTCTGGATTTGATTTGCCTTTTAATTTTGTTGTTTTTAAGGTTGATTGGGTTTAAATTCTGATTAAGTATGCTTGTTTGGTCTGTGCATCTATTCACCCCCTCTTTTTGATGTGTTCTCTAGGTATTCTGTTGTTTTGACATGATATTTCTGTGTCACTTGCGTGCGGGATCAATTTAAAGTTCACAACATGTGTAGTGCAGATGTATTGATGCTAAAACCAAAAATTGTCCCCTACATCAACAATAATCCCATTGCTATATCAATCTTATGATGCATTAATGCATCAAAACCCCAAAAATGTCCAAGATGATGGTATGTATTGGAATCTACAGATTTTCCTGTGCGAAATAATATGACTACAGCTTTGAAGGCTATCACAATAAGTTGATTTCGGACACATTATGTGTTGGTTTTATCAAATGCTGCTCCTTTACTGAGCACTTTCATATCAGATAGGTATAAAAACATCATTTGCATGAAAGTGAATTTTTCTAGACAATGATGCAATTGTGATGATTCAGCAAGATATGAATATCGATACAAGAATACTGAGAGTTGCAATATAAGTTTGGGTTATAGATTTTATAATAGATATAAGTGTTGAACAACGAAAACATGTGCAATGATGTTCAAACTTATTGGCTCGAGCGAGGTCAGAGTGCAGATAAAACTAATTGCTCACACTAGTGTAGGTAACGAGGAGTTTCAGCTAGGATGAGGTTGGTACAGAAGGACCGCAGTGTGCCAAAGCATCATACAAAAGTCAATAGAAGAAATGTGTGAAACAGGTTACACCTGCATTCCCATCATAACATCACTGCTCCAAAGTAATAGGCTTCGAAAATAGGAAAGACCAGAAACATAAAAGCATGTAAAGGACCACCTACTTTTCATAGCCGAAACCATACAAGAAACTCCACTTCTGGAGCTCGCTGTTACAAGCCTAATGCTCAAAGCCGTCTTCCTCTTTATGGAAGGAACTGAGAACAAACCTATCTGACACAATTCCGCCCTGCAAAGAGAACCGCACACATATACCAATTTCTTTTGACACAGGCCTCTCTCGTTTACATATCAACCATGTTGCAACCTGAAGTTGCAACATCTTTATGCTTTAAAAACATACTATTTTTGCGTAAAAAGCTGGGAACGTGCATCTATGGCTGTCCCAACCACAAAATTTGTTTGGCACTATTTCTATTGGTACGGACGGAAATATTTGTGAAGATCTTCAGGTCGACACCGTTGCCCTGGTTCCAAAACCAAACGCAGAGCCACCCCTGGTGCCAGCCTCGTTCTAATTCTTGATGGATGCAAAATCCGAGCCAAAATTTCTACGCCATCCACCAGTCGTGGGCCCGGTCTACTAAAATATGAATGTTCACAAATGAACACTCGTCCCATTTGAACAGCCGGCAAGGACCAAAATCCTGGGAGATTTGCCACATACTTCACCTGAAGAAGAGGTAAGAGAAGAAGCGCGAGACACCCAATCAGTCAACTTCAAGACCCAAGCCACACACATCTAACACGAAATTGCAGGAAAATTGCATAGTTCACTTTCTTGAAACAAAAACTGTCGAACGAATTACGTGCCCAGCGGAAGCAAACAACTAAGTTCACCTTCTTGCGCAGGAAAATTAAAAGTTGACCTTTAGGTGATCAATTCGGCCTTCAAGTTTTGAGCCCAAATAAAACCATTGAGGAAGTCAGTCTCACCTCCAATAGCGAGCGTTGTAGGCTGGACGAACAAGGCGTCAAAAGGAGAACCTCAGGTGCATAAGCTGTAACTCTCTCCCATGTCACTTTCTCTGCAGGACTGCCTGCCTCCTGCAAGCCGTCGATTCCTCCTGCCATAACTTTCATCTCGGGGAGCCAATGACCACCAATCACAGGCGGGTATAGACCTTCCAGAGAGAGCACTCTCTGACGAGGCTCCCCAGCTATCGAGCGTGCCACTTGTCGCAGCCTTTTCCGAAGCGCTTCCACTAATGAAAAGGCTCGGGCTGCGAGTCCTACTGCCTCCCCAATAGTAACAATGGAATCCAATACCTCCGAAATCTGCACTCAAATCCCAATAAGGACATTGCATTAAGACCACAGAAATGCACTGCTGCTGTGGAGGCTGGAACCACAGTTTAGGAAACCAAATCCAGACCCTAACTCACAAGACTTTACTAGCTTTACTAGCTACTTTCAGATATTGTAATTTTGTGTTGGGTGATTGTCAACAACATCTGGGATACCCCTGTCTGAAGAACTCTTTCGTTAACAATTCTGTAAAAAAACACAGCTACCTCACCCAAGGACCTGTTCTGCATTAAATTGCATCCACGCCCCAACTCTCTTCTCTTTCGAACAACTGCCATTTACACATTATTTCCGTACTATGCTTCAAAGAGTACATTTCCAGGGCAAAAAAAAAAAAGTGCGCACCGTATGCGGTCTAAGGACCACGACTTCCGTGTCAGGGCTGTCGATGAGGTCTGCCTGAGCCAAAGCTTTGGCCACGTCATGCTTATCTACATCACACCGGGCACACGTGTCCTGCTCCAGAAACCACCATGGTAGGTAAGAAACCGCAACATTTTCCTCTCAGCTTGCAGACCGCAACTTTTGTATTCAGGCTACCTAAGCTTCTCAAAATAATTAGTGGAGTGGACGCATCAACTTAACACGGGCTGGACTGGAATATGTGACTGTTTATACTATTGCTAGGCATTTCAAGTCTCTGATTTTACTCCTTCCAACTAGTATCCCAAGTATTCAGAATGAACACAATTCCACCGACAAGTCCACTTCGAAAATCCACATAACATAGCACCGCTATTAGCTTTAAAGACTCACACCAAAAAAACTGCCAGAATTATAAATCAGGCTTTGTTGTCAACGGCATTTTTCGCGCAGGAATCTAGATCTCACCTGTGTAAAAACCAGGTCTGGCTGTATCATGCGCAGTAGGCCGGCATCTACCTCAAAAGCACTTTCCCCCCTTTCTTGTAATCGTTTCATCTGCCCTCACAATCATTTCAGCCATGTTCACAGCTTAAGAAGACAGTTAAGAAAAAAAATCTGCTACTAAAAGATGAAAAACAATGCCTATATGTTCATCACATATGTACTTCGGTATGAAATTCGATTATCAATGATAATCACAAAACATCATTAATCCAGGGAAACGGGATAACTATCAAACTTTCGTGTGACTGATATCAAATTTGTATTCACTTAATCAGCTCAAATTCACAACTTGATCTCCAATTTTGATTTGGATTCACATTCCAAATTCCAAAATTCAATCTCCGTATAGCTCAGCAACAAGGTGATGTACATAATCTGCCTACACCAGCACACATGGATTAAGATCTCTACAGCCTATAAAAAATAACTCCTCAACACTGATGCAAAGAGGATACCGATTCAAAATCATGGTTTCCTCAAGCCTACACAATAGTGTTGGGTATCGGGTAATTTCATATCGCGATAATTTCGATATTCGATTTATCGAATATCGATCGAGCAGATTCCTCGATATATCGTACCGGGACCAACATAAATTATCGCGATATATATCGCAAAAATTGCATATCCGTACAGTCAGAGTACGGAAAACCGTACGAAAAAGAGTACGGAGAATCGTACGAAAAATCGTACGGATATTTTGCCCCCCCCCCCCCCCCAACTGAGCGCGGGGGGGGGGGGGGGTGGTTTGAAAAAAAATTGTAAAATTTTCATTTTCGATATATCGGCAATATATCGCGATAATTTGAAATTCGATATATCGAAGCGATATATCGAATATCGGGTACATGAAATTCGATATATATCGAATATCGGCAATGGGTCCTCGATACCCAACACTACACCGCCAATCGCTAGTAGCGTGTAGGTTTCATTAGCGTATACAAATAATTACCGTGGTGTACGCTATTTAAGAATTTGAAAATTTTGGAAAAAATCATACATTCTAATTGTTTGATTATGGTAATTTGGATCTTTGAAAAAAAAAATGTCGGTCGCAAACATGCTTACACTAATATAAGTTTTCGTACAAAATCTGACAAATCGTACACACATCGTACATTCACACGGTCGAAACGCGGCTGTCGGACGAATATGTGCGAGCGGGATTTTTTACGACCTGGTTTTTTTTCCTTTTTAGAACGCACATTCTCATGCGTCCGCGATTACTAAAACTAATTTATTGTAATTTTTAACTTAAAAAGGTACATTTATGTACAGTCTGACAATGACCGTACACCACTCTATTTAAGAGACAACGTCCTGAATATAACCCTAAATAGAATAAAGAAAAAAATAGAATAAACTACGCTATTTGAGAATAAAACAAAAAAAAAGCGGGACGGGATTAGCGTACACAACGCTAATAGCGATTGGCGGTGTACTACACAACTGCATCTGAGTCACTAACATCAATTTGACCCTTCAAATGCAGGATAGAACTTAGCATAATAGGTCGTGCAATCAAATATACACAATTCCAAAAACATCATCCAATATCAATATAAAAGACGAGATCAGAAGGTTGACAGCGTCTGTGACATACCAATGCATCTACATCCCTACTTGACATTGTCGATGTGTCAATCTTGCTCCTGCTCACCTGTATTCACCCAAAAAACGCATATAAGAGCTCAGGTGTATCTCAATTGGCTGAAAATAATCATTTGAAGGTTTCCAACTCTCAACTTACAGTTCTTGTGAACCGACGGCACCATGGGTTTGGTGTCAACTACTCGGCAGAACAAGAAATCCAACAAACAGTATAAGACAAAGCCACTGCCAACAACACGAGTGAAAGACTTCTGAGTCAGGTTCAGAGGACATCCAAAAATTGCAACAATTGACACAACGGCAACTGCTGACGCCCTGCTTGCTCACCACATGACGGTTCTTATTGACATTCTCCGGGTAATCGCAGAGATTGGAAACACCCACCAAGCGCTCACCCACTCCTGTATCTCCCTTTGCATATTAGTTCCTTTTTCTCAATCATATTTGTTGTGAATCAGAATGGACTTATTAAACAATGAACAAGAGAAAAGATAATTATCACCACGTGGTTGACCAGTGGCTGCTTGTAAAAACCACTCATCCAGGAAAGCGTGATTTCTATTCTGCTATATCCATTCCGCTTTGCAGAGTTAACATGCTTCAAAGGCAATGCTAATTCACCAACGTAGACCATAGAGTCACTCAAAGAAGCTAGAAGAGGTTATCGGAACTTTTGACTGAAATTGTATTCACGCTGTAAGCAGTCAAGTGAGATTCGAAGGGAACAAAGTCTGGGACAATGCTTCGAAGAAACCCATGATCCTTCAGCCAAATAGGTAAGAATTGAAAAAGTAAAGAACTCACCGAGTTCCATAAGAATCTCTGTCGCCGATGGAAGCATTGACACAATCCTCACAGGAACTGGGGGGTTTTCCAATGATGCCATGAGAAGCACTCTACCATTGCTGAAGTTCCCATGCGTCCTGTTTACATTCCCCGAAAATGCACTGACAGAGTTGTCCTCCATACTAGCTGTTCCTCCATTTAATGTGGGGCCATATCTGGCATCTCCTTGACCTCTAGACTTATTAACATTTCCCCACTCTTCAGGTGAGGAAGGAGGGCCCTTCCAGGCAGACCCCTCCCATGTCTCCCCGACATCCGACGAGGAGGGTGTATCTAAATCGTCAGACAATGTACGCCCATGCTCCAATCCATTCCTGTACCTCGCCTCATCCTTACTGCCGCTATCCCCAATCCTAAAGCTAACGCCCTCTCTTCCATTAGGAGGTTTTCCAAATTCCCTTGGTGGTGTGCCAAACATGCGCTCACTCTCCTCCCCTATAGTCCGATAGCTTGAGCCATGATGTCCATTTGCTTTAGGACGTTCTCTCCCTGTTCCCCCATTGCTCTGCACATCCTCATCTGACGAGGTTTTGCTATCAGGACTGCCCCAAACTCCTGAACCCGCTGCCCTTCCATCCGGACTCTCTGCCCTTCCACTGATCGAACTTCTCTTGCCTCTTCTCCGATTTTGAAGGGATCCCCAATACTCAGACATAGATCGACGGATCCCTTTAGCACCTGCAAGATTCGAGGATTTTTTCCCTGGTAGAGGGTCCATGGAATCAGTTCGTGCAAAAAGAGGTTTTCCAAGCTTCTCAGCCTTTTCTTGACTATTCCAGTCCAATGAATTGCTCCCGGCCACACGTTCGCCTACAGGCGAAGCAGATCCCCGAAACTCCCACCTATTACTCTCACTTCGCCTTCTGGCATCCCATGACAGTGCAGGCATGGAAAATGAAGGTGGACCCACAGGTAGTCTCCATATGTCCCTTTCCTCTTCATCTGAACCGTGGCTCCACGGATCCCCGAGTGCTTCTGTAACTGCAGCCGCAGCAGCAGCACCGGCAGCAGCAGCTGCCATTGGTCCAGAATCTGCTACAGCCGAAGCTGATGCCGCAGCCACGGCCGCAGCTTTCAAGGTGTCATCTCTGCAGGACGCCCAACCATCTAGAGGGAATCAAAATCTGCCACATGGTGGCTCTCGTACCCAAGAGTATGGATCAGGATCATGGACAATGGACAAATGCTTCCACATCAAAGGCTAATTCAGGAAGTAGTAGCTCTCCTACCAAAAAATGTGGATCCGAACCAGGCACGAATGCCTCGTGACGGCAGGTTTCCGTAACCATGAAAAGGAAAAATCTACACTTCCCTAGATCTACAATGACTAGACTAAGGCCATAAAAATATGTGGAACTGATGGGTCAAACATGATAACAAACTTTCATGATGCAAACCTCAAACAAAGGCAGCCTGTAGACGACTGCAAAAACATATGAAACTGACGAGTCAAACAAAATAACCATCTTTCGTGATTCAAGCTCAAATGGAAGCAGAGTAAAGCACATGCCTGCATCGTGCCACAAGAGCATGTGCAGCCGAAGGATTGGACCCAAAGTGAAGGTGCACATAGGAAGCGAGAACAGCACCAGACATGTAACCACCCTCCTCTCGATTGGCATCGGTGCCAGCACACTGCATCTGAAACCTGCACAATATCCAAGGTCAGTACCTTCTGTCAACTTATGCAAGTCTTTAGTCCATCCCATGACTTGCGGCATGGAGTGCGCAAATGGAAGGTCACTAAAGGATGTAGGTTCATAATAGCTGCATTGTAAGCCATACATGATTTTGGTTGTAGTTCTACACATGAGACTGACAGCCAGTCATTCTACAACACGTAAAAGTTTTAGCTGTTTCCACAATAATTATGCTATTTTCCCAATAAACTTGAGCACTTGATCCCACCACACTTACACACAAACACACAATCAACTTGGTCCAGAGAAGAAAGCGGCCTTTTGAGCCCATCAAAACCACGTAAAAGCTGGCTTTTCTTAGCTCAACATCACAACATCTAAAGAACAGCCATCAAGATTGTGCTTGGTATTCACCCTGTCTCTGGAAGACCACCCATTTGATCTCCGGAATCCCCTGGAGGAACCACTTCGCTAAAGTGATAAAGTTGCCCTCGAATCTCCCCCACCTCAGGAGGGAAGATGCTGTTGTTTTCTTTTGGCATTACCTGCACCACGAAGCCCGTCACCACATGTTATTACAGGACTGTATTGCTTCAACAAGCTACAAGTGACCAAATCACCCGAGTCCTCCCCAACTGACTAAGAATTACAGGAGCAAACTGATTATGCACCTCTTGAAAAAACCAGATTCACTTCAAAAGGGAAAAAATGGACCCTTCCTCGGCCATATTAACATCCAACAAACTTTCACACCATGTAGCCTCACAGTCAGCCTTGTGAAATGATACGCCTTTTACTTGTCATGTGCACACATTAAAGCCCCTCTGTCTAACGAAACCGCCTTATTATGACCTCTGCTTATTGCTTGAGAATGTGCAGTACTTAGGCTGAAGCGGGCACACTCCAGAAATTATAGAAAAAATTACATGAGAGCCTCTGACCTATCGTCCGAGAGAAGTCACACTCAAATGCTCAAAGGTCGTGAGACTCCAGGTTTAAGTGGTGCAAGTTAACATTGACTCCTATGGATTTGCAGTGACTTTGACATGGACAACCAAGTTAAAACTGTACAGAAAATGCGCCATCAAAGGGAATCCAATGCTGCAATAACTAACCGTAACATAGGCGAGCTTCATCTTGGAGACCATACGCGTCCAGAAGGGAAACACTCCACACATTGCATATCGCTGACCATCTCTTGCCTGTCACCCAAGAGGCCATGGAATGTTACAAATCACAAAAGTGATTTGACAATATAAAATGCAGATGGTGGAAAAAAATACCCAAGGAATTTCCCACTGTCCTGGATTCGACTGCCTTTCCTCAACAAAGAGAGCCATTGAGAATCCAATGCTTTGACAGGCTTCATGGCCACGGTTCAAAGGAAGAACCCAGGGTGAACCGTCAAAAGACTACCTGTTTGAGTCATCACAAGAGCAGATCAAAATAAACCAAGAAATACGTACACAAACAGAACAAAAAAAACTTAGGAAATATTTCCACTCTCTCCAGCATACAAAGCCATCACCAGCGTGGTTGAAAATATACCTCAACTCCTTGTGACAGGTACATAAGACCGCCACACTCGCCATATATAATCCCACCAGCTGCTGCAAATGCACGCATTGCATAAAGCATACGAGTATTTTCTGTAAGTTGTTTTCCATGGAGCTCTGGATAACCTCCTCCAAGATAAATTGCATCCAAGCGTGGGGGAAGTCCATCATACATAGGAGAGAAGAAGACTAGTTCTGCTCCGGCATCTGGCGACAGCCCATGCCAATCCCAAATTATCAACACTTCCCATTAACCTGGCTGCCAAGTGTTTGACATAATACTACACCATTTTCCTACCCAATGTCTGATAATAATACTACACAGTTTTGCTACCCATATCAACCGCTAATTACATATACAGTGACAGAATGACGATTCTTAGCCCTCGCTTTTCACGCCAGCACACAGGCTGTCACCAAAAACCCTCTCCGAAACAGCTGATCCTACCACAATTCCCTGTTTCACTCCCAACCCATCCCCTTTTTCTCCATAAGAACAAATTTCTTGATTAGGTTGCATTGCAGCTTACACTTCCAGGTGTTGCTAGTTAAGCTCACTTATTAACCTAGAGGCATTAAGCCAATATTGTCACTGTACAGGTAAAAGGGATTCTCCTATTTTGTACGCACCTCTAAGCAAAGCCAAGTTCTCGTGATAGTAGAAACAAAAAGCCGAATCTCGTGCGACTCCAATTCGTACCAACTTCCCCATTCCCAAGGGCAATGGAACTCCCGCCCCTTCTCCCATCTCCTCTTCCTCCCCAGAACCTTCCCCCTCGTCATGATCATCTTCAGTCCCTCCAGAGCCCAAAAGTTTACGAGACATAGATTGTTGCAAAGATTTGACCTCCCCTGCTTGCTCCAATATGGAATTCAGATCAATGCACTCCTCCATAAGATCTGCCAGCTTGTCTATAAGGCCAGCCGGCATGTTATCTTCTCCAGGCATGCACAATCCTAGGTGCCTCTCAGGAACTTCTAAACCCGCTGTTTTGGGTAAACCTCCTAAAACCTTTGCTGCAACATTGCTGCCTGTGACCGCGTCTTGTAACCATTTCAAATGCACCATGCTACCAACCTGCATATAAGTCACAGGGACACAGGCAGACGTCACAGACTGACATGGATTGCTCCAGAACAATGGCAGAAACCGAGAGCCTTTGCCGTTACTCTAACTTTCTAGGGTTGTGCACATAGTCTCCATGGGGTAAAACGAATAAAATGAGGTATTATTCACTTCACCAAACTGATACCCAGGTTTGATAGTTGGCAAAGTCTAAAACCAAAGAATGTCAAATGCAGAGCTAGAGATGCCATCATCATTCATGCATTGGCCTTTAGGGGATCCAAAACACCGATAAGGAGTTGTAACAAAAAAAAATGATAGAGGCTTGAAATTGCCTGGCAGAAGGAACATTCTTGTGGGCAACAAGAAGATCCTTCTGCTTCAAATTGTGTCTGATTGTAGAGTATGTCCTTTGTTCATGGGGTATCTATTATGATTTTCAACACTAGTCATGACCAGCTTTATCTTCCCAAAAGAAGTTACACATAAGAGAAAGAAATGCAGGAGCAGCATTAAATTTCAGGCAGAAAATTGATAACTGACATTTCGATTAAGGAATCGGCAAGCTTGTGATTCACTTGATAGACAAATTACAGTGTGCCAAAGACACTGAAGAAATAGTGTCGTTTTAACATTACTGTAGAGTATCCTCTTAGCTTTAATGGACCTGGGATCCTTACCTTGTTAAAAATGACACCTGCAATCTGGAGCTCAGGATCGAACGAGGTGTACCCATGCACCATGGCTGCAGCACTGCGAGCCATGGCTCCAGCATCCAGCACAAGGATGACAGGAGCTCCAAGTATTTTTGCCATTTCAGCAGTCGAGCCTATCTCAGAGACCCCGTCACGCCCATCAAAGAGACCCATGACACCTTCTACTATCGCGAGGTCCGTATCCTCAGAGTTGCGCAAGAAACACTGCAGATTCACCTCCCTGTTTCCATCCATGCCAAAACATCTTGTCACTGTGTAAGTACAGAAGAAAATGCGTGTGTTAACCCATTTATGATTCCCAGTGATTTTCAGCTCTTTTAAACACTTGCAGAGAGCAATGCTTTGATACGGCAACACAGCTCTTGGCCAGCACAGTACTAGGAACATTGACGCAGTTGCACAAATTATTGCATATATATAGAATATGGAAGCTCAAAGGCAGAGAAAAATCCAAGCTGCCAGCTACAATTGACTCGAGAACCTCAAATAGAGGCAATGACGTTGCACTTGCCTCCTCAAAGGGAAAATGCAAGCAAATGCTATGCATGAGCTTGTTCAGACTGGATACAGAATGCATAACAAGAAGGTGAACTGACAAGTGCCACCCCTATACTACTTATTTGACATTGGCTTTGGTCTGTTAATCTCAAGCAGTTAAGCAATTCATAACACTAGCATTGAGTAGAATGCATGCTGTAATTGCAGCTTGGCCTTCCAATTCAGGAGAAGGAAAAACAAGAGGCACAATTCCTGCGACAACTTAAACAATCGCCGCCACTCGTCTATTTGGCATGGACTGTCGTGTGAAAGGACCAAGCTGGAAAAAAGTACTGCACCTTGACAACATCCACCCGTCTAGGTTGAGAGATTCTCTCCCAGAAGCAGCTTTATGGTGCATAGGATCCAGAAAATCTGCCCCGAAAAGCCACAAAAGACCGCGTGAAGAGAAGCAAAGGCCACTACAGTTACGTAGTCAACCCTAACTTCAACATTGACTAGCATAATCATTAGACACGGACTTAAACACATTGTGAAATTAGGCATTGTACAGCCATACCCTAGCCATGGTAGTAGGGCTCGTCTCACAGGTTCTTCAATTGACACTATATGAGTTAACAAAAAAATACAGTTTACTTTAATAGCTTACTAGCTGCACCCTGAACCCCTAAATATCACCCTCTTGAGTGTGCTCTAGCTCCCCGAATGGAATCTCTTATGGCTGAATTGTTTAGAGTGCTCAGTACTGACTCTGACAAATTGTCCTTTCCAGGCAGAGCAAGTTGCGAAATAGAAGCCCGTTACCTCCTCGACCCTCTGGCTATCCTGCCAAGCTTTTCTAGAAGTAAACAACTAAACTATGTGCAAACTTCCAGCCTGTAAAGCTCACCTGGACCAACTTTGAAAGGCTGCACGCTTAAACCACGGCGGCGAAAAGCTGCCATCAATCCAATGGCGACACATGTCTTTCCAACACCGCTGTGAGTACCCCCAATCACGATGCTCTTCATTGGACTAAATGCTTCTTGCTTTACTGTTGGTCACTGGCTGGCCTCCAGGCAACCCCGGCTGGCCCTCCCTCGCTTCAGCCGTCAGCTGGAAGGGACGCTCCTGATGGAGCCATGAGAGGGCCTGGCAAAGCAAAAGAGGCCCCTAGCTGCTCTCGTTCTTCAGCTCTCCTGGCCTTCTCTCTGCAGCATGCAAACTGCATCTTCTGCCAAAGCTGTACGGATAATATCTTCAGCCTGAAAGAGACAAGCTTCAGCAAAAAACAGTCTTGTCTTGCAAGGCACAATTTGATACTGGAGTTACTGAGTACAGTTTGGTACACTCTATAACAGTACAAGACAGTACAATTCAGTACAATACAGTTCTGTACTGAAACTCCTTGTAGCAATACGAGAATCCTCGATCGGTCACGTGGTTATATACAAAATACAGTGCACCTGCACGCAAATTTGCCCGTGAGATTGTGAACTCCAACGAACGGGTAACGGAGGAGCAATTACCCGTCGTCTTTCGAGGGCCCGGGCTCGTAGGCCTAGTATTCGTAAGCATGGCAATCGCAAACGTGGCATGCGATTCATTGCTTCCTCGTACGGCCATCGCCAGTGTACCACGCCACGCGTGCAGGCTAAACCAACCGACGATAGAAGTCTGCCTCAGGAGGTAAATCGCGCAGAGTGCGCACAGCCGCGCGGAACGCAGGAACCAGGTCATCAAAAATAGTAGCGATCTACATTATCGGCCATGCTGGCCTGTCACTGGGCCCTGTGATTTGCTCCCCAAATGACGTGTACATTTCCAGTAACCTAGATACGGAAAGGCGAAAGTGTAGGCAAGGAAAGCCAATGACGAAAATTTCCGCGAAGTTGTTCTTTCATTGAAAACTCCAAAATTGAATTAAGAACTACAGTACCAGTTCTGATTTCAAAAGGAACCTCCTTGCGCTACTCGATACCGCAGATCAGGCGGGTCTGCGATACTCGATAGCAGCAGGCACAACGTAGCGCATCGCGGTATAGCGAACAACAGAACTTAGGGTACTTTCGCATGTGCTAAAGTTACAGTTATTTTCTGTCGTTTTCCTCCGTAACTTAGAAAAAAAAGATAAAATCCGCAGCCGTACCGGAAAAATGAAATTAACACCATACAAGTTGCGTTACCTTACAACTTTAAATGTACTGCAATTTGTCGTCTAGTGCGAAGCAGTTTGTCGTCTAGCGCATTTCGACCCAATTTCGCGTCCTTCCAGCTCATCTTCAAACTTTATATCAAATCACCTCGCAAGGTAATTTTAAATAAAGTTCCATGAGGTAAACGAATAGGCAGATGCTGTCGCACGTGCCGGAAGTTTTTTACTATTTTTGAGCGCGAAGACCAAAAAAAATACCCACCGCACATTTCCAGCCTGTGCGTTACTTTTTTTCGTGCGCTTTTTTCCGTACAGTGGCCGTGGAGGGGGTTTCGACCAACGGACGCCATTTCGCAAAAGCGAAGTCCGTGAGAGCGCCTCACTCTCTCTCCCTCTCCCACTAACAAGTCTATATCACAATTATTGCAATGAAAAAAAGGAAGAAAGGTATAAAATGAAAGATCTATAAAAAATATTTCTTTTGGCTGTCTTTTAGCTTATTTTGGTGGTAAGTAGAGTGAGAAAGGACGGAAAAACAAAATCGGGAAACCATGGCGGGATGTTTTGGAATTTGTGACGTCGACGCTATCAAAAGTATGCGTGACGTCAAAATGTCACAAACCCTAAACATCTACAATGTCACAAGTAGCTATACGTCTACAACGGTCTCTATTTTGTAAACATCATTAATTATCGCGAGTTTTGTACTCGTCTACAATCATCACAAATAATACCCACGTCTACATCCGTCACAATCTAAAGTTACGATTTCATTTCTTTACATACGATAGCTATAAAAGTTGTACATAAAATCTTCGTTAAAAAACAAAGTAACAAGACTAAGTTTCGGTTACATGCGAAAGTACCCTTAGGGCGTAGTCCAGACTGTAAAAACTAAAAACGTACAATATCTGGACAACTCGTGCACTACACCGCGAATCGTAATTAGAGTAAAGAAAAATTTAGAGTAAAAACACAAAAAAAATATAGTTATGAACGCTAATTTATGAGATATAACTTCTTCACAGAGGAAGTTTACTCTACTTTATTTAAGTCCTCTATATTGGGTTATGTCGGCAATAATTATCAGCGCTGTAATTATGAACTTTAAATTATGTATATGTCCAAAAACTATCAGTCCGTATAGTTTGACGTCATTATGACGTTAGTACTATTTGTCGCGCTGAATGTCAACTACGTCGGAACCACCGTCGAAGGTTAGATGTAAATTATGCGCAGTAACATGGTTAGAAATCAACATTGATGTACGAATGAATTGCGCCTGCAGTTCGGATGTAAACATCACTTCCGTTACGTTGTTTGGATTTTCGTATGACAAAAGTACTTTCAAACTCTAATAACGTCGCACTTTGGTGGTTATATTAAAGTTATTTTACTTCAATACGGCGTCTTAACCCTAATAAAGTTTCTTTCAGACAACGAATTTGGAAAATGAACATGTATTACAGTTAAGTTTAACTCTAAATGGGTCCCAATATGAAGATATCTTAACGAATTGACGTAGCGCGACATATTATTCGACGACCACAATTACACGTGGCTAGTTTATTAACCATAGGAACGTCATTCATGCAAAACAACGATAATACACAAACCGTTTGTCGTTTTGGTCTATTTTTTATGAGAACTCCGTACATCCAATAAGCTGCATCGTTTTCACAACTCTTTCGTATAATTTTTCTGAGCCAATTTTACAAATTCCCACTTCGTTAATAAGTTTTTAAAAAAGGTGAGATTTCAAATTTAACACCAAATATTAAAATCTAATTTTTGAACCCACCCTCTTTTCACAATGGATTCCCTAGTTTTTTTTACCTCCCACTTTTATAATTTTCCCATATACATTGTACGTTCGAACAAACAATGGCATTATCGATTTAGATTTTTGATTTGCGTTTGATCTTGCATCTGACTCTAATTGTTGCCTATACTTTTCCCCTAGGAAGAGTTGCTTAGAATTAGAAGATATGTGGAGATTTTCAAGAATGTGAAGTAACTACGCGTCAAGATATAACGACATATCTCACATCCCTACACATGTTGTTGAAGTGGTGATCGGGGTGTGAGATCCGAAATGGCGAGTGGTGGAACTGATTTACCACGTGTGGAGCCTCTCGTGGAATAATCTTCAAGCGGAGATGAGAACACCATGGGGGAGATTTGGGGAGTCACCCTGTTGAAATTGAAGTATTTTCTAGGTCTATAGATTGTAAAATAAAAGGCAAAGAGGAGACACCGACAACTCTTCCCTCAAGTCCCCACACTTGTCGCAATCACTGAAGACTTGAGGAGGAGTTAGATCCATGGTTGCCTAGGTTGTCCAAAGAGGACAGGAAGGCGAATCTTGATAGAGTTACCTAAAAGTTATGATGGACCTAGGATTTGATCCGGGTACGTGCCGTCCGTCAAATTACCCATTAACTTTAACCTATAAGTTTAGGATTAGTGGTAAGATATGACAGGTTTGATAAATATTTATTTTGTTACACGTAGACTAATTCATTTAACGAGAAATAGATACGTAATGCATAGATACAGTTTTAAATAGTACAATGTATGGTTTAATGTATTATATGAAACAGATACCGCGCATTTGTTTTGAACGCGAAACAAATACCGCGCGTATATTTTCAACGACTATAGTTGTATCCAGTTTTGATCGGACGACCACGATACGCGCCGCGATCACGGAATATGTACTTTTGGCGTTTTAATGTCATCGCCATGTCATGTGACACATGGCGCGACAACGTTGGATTTCGGCAACTCCGGAGGTTACGGGAACAAATCCGGATATGACATGTGTCGACATTTTGGCCATGTCGTACGAAGGTCGTACAAAAAGTACACCGTCACATGTAATTTTCTGTACGACACAGTAATTTGATTGGTGCCGTACGTCATTTGAAAGAGTTTTAGACAGAGATAGGACTTATAAAATTTAGTAGGTAGCAGCCTCTCTCCGAGAGAGCTCATGTACAAAAGGTCATCTTTGACCATTCATAACTATCAATTTACTTGACCATTTTCAGTGATTCTTTTGGTTGCGGACTCAAGGGAGTCCAGGCTACAAAGGGGTGTAGTCTGTCAGAGTGTTTGCTTGCAAGGGTGGCTGCATTTCTAAGGGAAAGTCAAAGTGGGTGAATGTGTCCAAAACTCATATTTTAACTTTGCATTCTGTGGTGGAACTGAGCACACAGAAAGTCTTATTTCACAGGGGTGAAGCTATAATGTGTTTTTGATTGTTAAGGGGTCAGTCATTTGGGTTTATATCAACTTAGAGTCGGCACTATCTAGATTAGCTTTTTTTGGATCTGCGATTTATGTGGGCAATGGAGCACACAGCACACAGAGTTTCACACCCTACAGTTATTAACCCGCTGTGGTCCAGTCGGAAAAAACAACATGTTACAACCAAAAGGGATTGTTTGCGAGTTTCATCCCCAACACTATCAGGAAGTTTCCCAAACATTTTTCGGGAAGCTATTTTTGTAGTAAGTTTTCATAAAACTCTTCTCCTTTTTACTTCATCATCCCACCTTTCGAGTATAACTATTTTTTTAGTGGTTTTTTAGGATTTAAAATCTGTTACACTCTCATTTTTGTCGATTTATGTTTTTTTATATTACCTTTATACACATTGTTGCCATTTTTTTACACAATTTTGCAATTTTTCAATTTAATTTCAGTTTTGAGTTTAATATTATATTTTCAAATTCTACCCTGTTTTCAATAGTTTCAATTGTTGTTTCAATTTTGATTTCCGTAAATCCATTTTGATTCCAATTTTTTTCTGTTTACATTTTTTTTATATTACCTTTCTACACTTTGTTGTCGTTTAGTGGTTTTTGCCATATTTTTTACACAATTTTACAATCTTTCATCTTATTTTCAGTTTTCAGTTGAATATTATATTTTTCAGTTTCTATTCCCTTTTGAGTTTCAGTTCCTATTTATGTTTTGATTTCTGTAAGTCCATTTCGATTCCATTTTTTTCCGTTTATACTTTCTCCTATTGCCTTTCTACACGTTGTTGTCGTTTACAGGTTTTTACCATTTTGTTTACACAATTTTGGAATTTTTCAATTTATTTTCAATTTTTTGTTGAATATTATATTTTCAGTTTCTATTCCGTTTTTAGTTTCAGATGTTGATTCATTTTTGATTTCTCTAAATAAATTTCGAATCCATTTTTTTCAGTTTACCTTTTTTATAACAAAGCCAAACCTATAATTGAAAAAAAAACATTTTTTTTGTACTTTAAAGTATAACCATGTTTTTAATTATCTACCAATCTATCTATCTTCTTATCTATCAAATCTATCTATCAAATCTATCTATCAAATCTATCTATCAAATCTATTTATCTAATCTACCTATATAATCTATCTATCTAATCGTCCTATCTAATCTATCTATCTAACCTACCTATCTAATCTACCTATCTAATCTATCTATCTAATCTATCTATCTATCTATCTATCTATCTATCTATCTATCTATCTATCTATCTATCTATCTATCTATCTATCTATCTATCTATCTATCTATCTATCTATCTATCTATCTATCTATCTATCTATCTATCTATCTATCTATCTATCTATCTATCTATCTATCTATCTATCTATCTATCTATCTATCTATCTATCTATCTATCTATCTAACTATCTATCTATCTAACTATCTAACTATCTATCTATCTATCTATCTATCTATCTATCTATCTATCTATCTATCTATCTATCTATCTATCTATCTATCTATCTATCTATCTATCTATCTATCTATCTATCTATCTATCTATCTATCTATCTATCTATCTATCTATCTATCTATCTATCTATCTATCTATCTATCTATCTATCTATCTATCTATCTATCTATCTATCTATCTATCTATCTATCTATCTATCTATCTATCTATCTATCTATCTACACCACTAACCCTATTTTACATCTGATGTTTTCTACTTTTTCTCTTTATCTACAGAGTATCAAAAAGCAAAGAGATGGTGGCTCGAACGGGTGGCCATAGTAAGAGGTATAAGAGATACGCCTAATAGGTTGTGGCGGTAATGAAAGTATTACCGGGTAGGGGAAGGAAGGAAATGGCTTAGGTGACCGTTGTTAACCAAGAATTACTCAAGGATTTTCGTCGATTAAAAAAGGCGGGTATGAAACTTTGTACGACAAATGTACAAGAGATGGCGTACGCCATCATTATACATTTGGACGAGGAGCATGCGCCAAACTTTTTTGACAAATTCAGACGTGAAAACACTTCACGAATAAATAAAAAGGTGGATCCAAAGGTTTAATGAGAAACACAACATCGTTATCCGAGCCCAAAAGGGCAAAATACAATGTAGTCCGGAAAAAAATGAACACATTGAGAAAACTGTGGCGTATCAATCGGGTGTTATGAAAAGGGGCTTCCTTTTCGGTAAGATTTATACTTTATTGCCATTTGTGTCATTGTAATGTTTTTTTTTTGTCAAAATTGTTGCTTTTATCACACCTAAAGTAGTTGTTTTTTCTTACTCAACTTTATTTCATTGTTGTTGTCTTCATTGCGTGAACTGGGTGAGTTTGACGAAGATTTAGTGGAAAACATGGATGAGACCCATTTTATATTAAATATGGAAAATGGGAAGACATTAGGCTTCCGTGGCGATCAAGTCGTGAAGTATTTAGACGTTGCGGGTGGAGGCGAATCCATTATTTTGACGGTGCGTCTCACTGGAAGGGTGAATGCACGGATGAAATCACCCATGCTTATTCTCACAAACCGTAATAGGAGTTACCCTATTGGCAATCTCCCCGACGATATTCCAAGCATACATCCTCTTGTTCGTTTATTTTTAACTTAAATTGTTTGTTTTTTCTCTCTCCCTCTCTTCTCCCCTCTCCCAATCTTTTCCTCGCTCCCCCTCTTCCCTCTCCTCTCTGCCCCCTCTTCTCACCATTCCCTCCTCCTCTCTCCCTCCCTCCCCCTTCTTCCTCTCTTATCCCCTTTTCATCCTACCCCATTTCTCTCTCCATTCTCCCTCTCCCTCTCCATTTCCTCTCTCTGCCCCCTTTCCTTCCCCCTTTGGCCATTCTTTTCCCCTCATCTCTTTCACCCCCCTCCTCTTTCTTTCCCTCATTCATGTTTTTTATTTTAATGCCCTATTCTTTTTACATTTAACCAATAACAATTGTGTGCTATCGCACCGGTCCAAAGGGATGTAATGACAAGAGAGTCTCCCCCCAATGGTATGAAGATCGGAGGTCGTATTAAGTCGATCCCTACGGTCCAGAAAAAATAGTGTTCCTCGATAATTGCGGCGGATATAATATGTCCAATGAGCTAAACCGTCTTTTGGTGTCCAAAAATTCGGTTTTACAATTCTTCCCAAATGGTAAAATTTTGCCCATTTGTGTTGATATATTGAGAGGGTTTAATCATTTTAACACCGAAATACCATATTTTAGTGAAATACGAATAAAAAAGGAAAACATGCCCCTTAGCTAGAGTTATCGATTTTGATTCCACTGACGGACATTTCAACCACTATTAGAACTTTTGCAAAATTAGAAAACGAACTTTACGGGTTAAACATTATGTTAAACTCTCTTATTAATGTTAGGCGTTGGAAACACAATAATATATCGATCAATTTTCGTTATGGGTATAGTCATTTGTGATTATTTTTCTTTTTGAAGGCAGTTAACTTTGGCTTTTTGTCCGTAATTAGATATTTGTTTTTGTTAAAGTTTTTTGTGTTGTTTTAATCATGTAAACTTAGCTTACATTCTTGTGTCTCTAAATGTTTTTTAGTTTTACCCCTTTTTGAACACAAATAGCTTTAATATCGCAAGCTTTGCAAGAAATACTTAGGGTGTGTTCTTATGTGTTAAAATAAGGATTATTTCTTTTATATTTCGTCCAAAACAGAGCCTTCAACGAGAAAACCTTTCGCCGCACAAGCAAATTGTGAAAATCAAAGTACAATTTACTTCACATTGAAACTTAAAAATGTACCACGAATTGTTGTTTTGCTCTTTTCGACCCATTGTCACGTCATTCCAAAGTAATGGTTGAACCATAAATAGGATTATGGTTTTGCACTTGTTGTAAAATTTTAAAATATCTTCATGAAACGCCGAGTACAAAGAAAAAAAAAACACTTTCCTTACCCAACTTGTACGAATTTGTTCTCCTTACAGGGGAAATGGGGTGGGTTTTGAGCAACCGATGCCATTTTACAAAAGCAAAGTTTGTGATGACGCTTCTCTCCCTCTCTCGCTCACGATATCAATTTTATCTCTCACTTTTGGAACGAACCAGAACAATATTGGTATGCCATGAAATAGACTTGAAAAGTGATTATTTTGACTACCCGTATTTATAACTTGATGGCGAGTCGAGTGATAAAAGTTGAAAAAACTAAATCGGTAAACAATGGGCCAAAGTTATTGAATCAGTGACGTTGACGTTGTCACAAGTGAGCATGACGTCACAATGTCACAAAACCCTAAATATCTACAATGCCACGGAAAACTAGACGTCTACAACTGTTGTTATTTTGTATAAGGCCTGTTCTCCATTAGGCGGTCCCAGTAAATATGCGGATACGTCTATTTTTGGTGTTTACTGGCACGGCCTTCCATTATGTCGTGCCAGTAGACTTGGTTTCTCAATTATGATTGGCACCACATGAGTTAATTTCATATTCTTAAAATCTATAAATATTATTCAAGCTGAAAATCTGTACATAGTATTTGTACGGGCGGAGGTAGTTAGTGATTAGTACGAAAATTTTGCGACCAAATTTTAATTTTGAAATTGAAAATCAAAATTTCGAAACGGAATGTCAAAAAGGCGGCGCAAATTTTTAAGGTTAGCGGATGTCAGAAGGAGCGTGCGAAGATATTTTGGTCGACCTTCGTATACCGTGGCGGAAGGCACATGGCGTGTACGACGTGTTCGATTCTCATCGCCTATTCCTGGTGGATTGTTTTTTTAATTTTCACGTGTACCAATGGTACTCGACCAGTGCGAAGAAATTCACCTCGAGGAGGAGAGTCTCTTCAGCTGGACGATGTGCTTGATTGCTTCGCGAATCTTTAAAAAGTGAAAAATCCAACGGTCGATATTTACGCCTTTAATATTAGAGCCACCCAGTAAACATGTTTCGTCATGTTTCATCTGACAAAAAATAAAAAATGGTACAAATCTGTACAAAATCGTACGGCGTCCAGTAAACAACCTCACTTTTCCTTTAATGGAAGTTCACCCTAACGTAAAAAATTGTCGCGAGTTGTGTATTTGTCTCCCACATTCACATATTGTACTTACGTCTACAATCGTCACATTTTAATGTAACGATATTTGCTTTCGAATAGAGGAACACTCTGAAAAGTAGTACGGAGAATCTTCACTACAAACAAAATAGCAAAGTTGCTTTTACATGGAACATACCCTTATTTTTTTTATATTATTTTGTACAATACCTTAGGGTAACATTCCACTAGACAAAAAATGTGGTTCGTTACTGGACGTCGTACGTTTTCGTACAGCGCCGTACAGAGTCGTACCATAATTTTTTTTTTGTCAGACGAAACATCGTTAATGGAAAGTTGTTTAGAGGCTCCAATGATGTAGGCGTAATTCTTGACTGTTGGATGTTTCACTTTTTGAGATCCGCGAAGCAATCGCGCACAGCATCCAGTGGGCCCTAGCTCTCCTCGCGAGGAGAGTTGGGGCCCACTGGATGATGGGCGCGATTGCTTGATGTTTACTATTAGTACACGTGAAAAAGCAAAAAATTATCTACTTTGAACAAGCGATCGCAGCCATACACGTCGTACATGCCCATGTGCCTCTTGCCACGCTGGATGCAGGTCAGCCAAAATAATCGTCTCACGTTCCGTCTGACATCCACCGAGATTCAAAGTTTGCCGCGATTGTCAAATTTTTCCGCTTCTTTTTGCCATTCTGTTTCGAAATTTTGATTTCGATTTTCAAAATCAAAATCTGGCCGCAAACTTGACGTACAAATCATTATCTACCTCCGGTCGTATAGATATTTTGTTTTGACTTTCCGTTTATAATTTTTTTTAAGATTTTTAGAATTTGGACTCTAGCCTATGTAGAAATAAAAGGTTATTTTAGTATTTTCTAGGTTTTGCAAAATGCAGAAAAGAAGCCGAGGCAGTCTGCCTCTAACTTCTCTCTTCAGCTCCCACACTTGTCGTAGTCACTGAAGGTTGAAGAGGGAGCTAGAGCCATGGCTGCCTATGCTGATTAGAGATAGAGTTACGGGTTGTAGATTTTGGTAGATTTACTAAAATGTAAATTGACGGACCTAGGGTTTGAACCTGGTACCTACCGCCCGTCAACTTAGCCTGTAGCCTTAGCCATTTAGTCTGCCATCATGCTTGAAGATATATAGTTTGATAGGTATTTAAATGTTAACACGTAGTCTATTTCATTTAACGGATCTTTAAACATAGACACACTTTGTAAAGTACGGCGTACGAAACATCCGAAACGAATACTGCGCATTTTGTTTAGAAAGCGAAACAAATACTGCGGAAGTATTTATGACGGTCACGATTGTAATCCGGCTTAATCGGACGGCCACGAAGCATGCCGAGATCGTGGAATAGGTTTTCGGCGGTTTGCGGTTGACGTCACGTCAATTGCCACGTGGCAAAATCACATTGGATTGCGACATCTCTTGGGATTCCAAGAACGAATCCAAAAATGGCATGTGTCGACTTGTTGGCCATGTTGTACAATATCCGTACATAAAGTACATCGGCACTTGTACCTTATGTACGATACACTATTATGATTGGTGCCGTACTTCAGTAGATAGAGTTTAGAGAGAGATAGGACTTAGAAAAATTTGATAGATTGGACCCTCTCTCCCAGAGAGCTTCTGTACAAAAGGTCAACTTTGACCCTTCATAACTTACTGCTCAGGGGAGCAAATTCAGAGATTCTTTTTGCTATAGACTCAGGGGAGTCTTGCCTTTAGAGGGGTGAAGGTGGTCTGAGTTTTTGTTTGCCAGGGTGGCAGTTATTCTTGCTGAAACACAAAGGGGTCAGGGTTATCCTAGAGGCTTCGTGTGAGCTGCCTACTCTGAGGTCCTATGGAGGTCTCAGAGTTACAGCCTATGTGGAGCCAATCATAATTGAATTCGGTTTGTTATTGGCCCGACAAAATGGAGCGGATTTTCTAGTAAACGTTGTTAATAGACTTGTCTGTACATTTGCTGGGACTGCCTAATGGAATGTTACCCTTATTAAGTTATTCAAGATCTATGAACATCTTCTCGGGTGTTTTTTCCCTCCCAAATTAGAACTGCAATGATTGAAAAGGATTTAAAAGACGGCGAGGGAACGCTCCAGTGTAAAACGCCTTCAGATACGCGGTCTGGATGTTGGTGTCCGTAGCGAAATGTTATCTTCAGTTATGCGATTTGATGAGTTGGCTGTGGTATGCAATCCTATGAGTCTAGTCTGGATTCACACGTGACATAATATTATTTTTTGCTTAGCTGTACACGCTTGAACTGATTTTTTATTGTATCGTTGCTTGACGCCTATTTTAACACTAGGAAACAATGTACTCCGCGTAAATGTAAATAGTAGTGTTGGGTATTGAGGACCTATTGCCAATATTCGATATATATCGAATTTCAGTTACTCGATAATGGATATATCGCTTCGATAAATCGAGAAGATAAATATCACGATATTTTGGCGATATATAGAAATATTTTAGTATTATTATTATTATTTTTGACCCCCCCCCCTCCCCGGGCGGCGCACGCTCAGTGGGGGGGCGGGGGGAGGTAGGGGGTGGTACGATTTCCGTATGATTTTACGTACAAATACCTGTATATATATATCGAGGACCCTGATTGATCGATATTCGATATATCGAATATCGATATTATCGCGATATGGTTTCACCCGATACCTGACACTAGTAAATATGACTCACATTAATATTTTTGTACACTAAAGACACCTGCTATGTCATACGTGGTGACATGGACGACAGAGGGGATAAAGTTAGGGCGTGTCCCCATGTAACCGAAACTTTGAAACGCTACACCGCCAATCGTTATTTGCGTGTAAGTTATTTTAGCGTATAAAAAAATTTAACGTGGTGTACGCTATTTAAGAATTTGAAAATTTTGGAAAATTCATACATTCTAATTGTTTGGCTATGGTAATTTGGATCTTTGAAAAAAAAAATATCGGTCGCAAACATGTTTACACTAATAAAAGTAGCCGTACAATTTAAATCAGATCGTACGTCGTCACGTAACAGTGTAAATCATTCCAACGTACATGTCAAAATATTTCACCGCAATTAGGCGTCATGTATTCGCCGTTAGGTATACAACTTTGATAAAGTTTTACGGAGTGTAATTTCTACGCGTGTATCGATTACGCAACGCTTGCTGTTTCAACGGTTGGTCGCTTTTCCGTTTTACGTCGACAATGTACGGTAATAAGGGTTCTTTACTCTAATACTGTCGCGACGTCTGTTTAATTAGCGTGAATTCATGCTAAAATGTGTGTTAATTCTAAAATGGATGCATTTCCGTCTGTCTCCCTAACTTGTGACCGGTATTAGCGTTAATGTAATGACGTAATAGAGTATACTCCTATTCTAAATTGGTCCCAACTGTACAATTTCACCAACCACCTCGTCTCAAGCGTTTCGGGATTGGTCGCCCAAATTTACACGTGGACAATTTTATATCCACGCAAACATTACGGCTCCAACATGACGTTACACCAACCGCCTATCATACCCGTCGCCATTCGAAAGCTGATCCGTAGGTACGTCAAGAAGCAGGCGGTTACCATGGCTCTTTCATGAAAATCGTCGGTCGCTTATAACGTGCATACCCCCTCTCAAAACTGACGAAAATTTTGAAACTTTCTCGCCTTCTTTGTGTCATCTAAAATATTTAGACAGCTTGCAAAATTAAAATTTAAATTTTGACGCCCGAAGGTAAGGAGAATGGTTTCCCTCCCTTTTTCCCACAATTGGGTTTTTTATTTGGTATATATATCTGGCGTTTGGTCCAATATTGACATTGTCTTTCCGTATCCTTCCGTTACCTTCACGTTTGCTTTTCTATTATTTGCTTTGTATCATTATTTGGACAAAAAGGCAGATCTATTATTGCAGTGGCAGATTACTTCTCATATTACCACATTTTTTGCGGCGAAAAACACCGCTACGGAGGGTTTATTACCACCACTAACTGAAGAGGACATGGAATGTATTGAAACTTAAGGACAAAACCCACCGAACGAAGGAAGGGGATCACCTGACGTGGACCCCCTCGTGAAAGGTGTTGTGACCGGAAATTTGGACCCACCGTGTGATAAATACGGGAACGTCCGGGTTTCGACCCAAAAAGTTCAGCAAGTCTGAACGAAGGTTACTCGACTGCGAGTAATCAATTGGATGATCGCCGATTGTCACGCGAATGGAAAGGAACTGCTTATCCCGAGGACTGTGAAGATGTTTCCGCAACATTTTTCGGGGGGGTATCGTACAAGTAAGTGTTTTATCTATAATCTTTACCTTTATGTAGCAACCCTCAGTTGCTTAATTTGTTTGTCGTTGTTTCCCATTGTTTGGATATTAATTTTACATATTCAATAATGTATAAATTGATTGTGCCCCCCTCGTATTGCATGCCATATTCTTTTAGGGATAATATTTTGCCATATTCTTCCCCCTAACCATCTCGTGTATTTATGATGGTTTGTTATACAACGTCGTCCAATTGCGCTTTGATGTGTGTAAGAACGTATGTACCAGCGACGACATAGTGTCGTCGCCGGTATGCATAGATTTAAGTGAACTGCATCCGAGATTCTGCGAATGTTGGAGAAATCGAAAAGCGACAACAATGCGTCGTCGCTTTAACGTTGGAAATTTCTAATAGAAACGTCGTCCGGCTAATATTGCAATGTCTAACGACGTAATGTTGCATACACGACGACGTCCAATATTGAATCCGCGTGGTAAGTGAAACGTGGAATTAAATTAGTTTTATCATTGCCCCATTGTTGGAATTTTCAAACACATCGGATAGGGTTTGATGTAATTTCGTGCATGGCCATTCGTAATGAAAGTATCCCCCGCACGAAATAGTTTATTTTTACGTAATAAAAGTAGGGTTTTACGTCTGTACAGTTTACTGCACCCTCCACTCTTCGTAGCCGCGTCTTTTTCACCTCATTTTAACACGCTAATTTTAAACTTAGCTATGAAGGGCGGCAACAAGAAAATTAAGCGACCACGTACTGTGGTTGCTCAACGTCGTCGCTATTTTCCCCTTATTACAGCGACCGTGGAAGAGTTCGCAAGGCAACGCGAGGCACCAATCCCGTTAGCCATTGGATGGGAAGGAAGAGAAAGGGAAGGAGGAGAAAGGGAAGGGAACGAAACGGAGGCATCTGTAGAGGTGAGTAGGGTGGAGGAGGTAAACGATGAGTGGGGAAAGGGAGAAAAGGCGACGGTTGAGGAGGGGGAGAAGGAAGGAGAGGTGGGGGAAGCAGTAGAGAAGAGGAAAATGAGGGTAAGAACGAAATGTAGGGTTTTTGATGAGAGGGAGGAGGAGGAAAAAGGCGAGGTGGGGGGGGGGGGGGAACCCATTAACTGCGGAGGGGTGGGGGAAGGCGGTTTTTTCTGAGGTAGGATGAGAAAAAGCGGCGACGATTGAGGAGGGGGAGGGTAGTAAAACGGGGGGAGGAGTAGCGAGGAGTAAAAGGCTAAACAGGAAAATTAGGGCTTCTGGTGGGAGGGGGGAGGAGGAACTTGGTGAGGCGGAGGGGACACGGCACCAGGTGTGGAAGGAAGCGGAAAAGGGGCGATGGTTAAGGAAGAGGAGGGAACTGAGACAGGTGGAGGAGTAGAGAAGAGGAGTACGAGGATGACAAAAAAATATAAGGTATTTGATGATAGGGGGGGGGGAGGAATAGGTGAGGCGGGAGGGGATGATAGGGGGAGGGAGGAAATAGGTGAGGCGAGAGGGGAGCAGGCGTTAAAAGAAGAAGGAAGGGGAAAAGGGGCGATGGTTGAGGAAAGGGAGGGAAGTGAGGAGGTGGGAAGAGTTGAGAGGAAGAAGATAATTAAAAGGAAAGAGTCGATTTTTCATGAGCGGGAGGGTGGGGGAGGGAGTGTGGCACAGAAAAGGTTAGAGAAGAGGAGGGAAATAAAACTTCAAAAACGAAAAGTTAGTCAATGGAGTGATGAAGATTACGTCCCCTCCACTTCTTGTAGCGATAAGAGCATTGTGGATGGGGAGGAACCGCCGGTTGAGAATCTAGCCTCCGAGGAAGAACATCCCACGGATATTCGGGTATGGAAGGATGTGGATGAGCCCGCCACCGAGGACAAGCAAAGTCCGGATAGCGAGGGACGACAACAAGAGGATGAATACGCGGATGATGACGACGTGTTTGAGGTGCCTCCATCACCAAATAGGGAGAGAGGCGTTCTATTGGGAAATCCGGGTCCCCAAGCTCCCTACCGAGTTGAGGATCCTGATTGGTTTTTTCCTCCTCCCACGGGAGAGGAGGACATTGTAGAAATTAAATGTCCATTTAAAGTATTTTCTAGGTCTAAATAGAAATATAGAAAGAAGCCGAGGTAGTCTACCTCTAACTTCTCTATCCAACTCTCAAACTTGTCGCAGTCACTGAGAAATTGGAGAGGGAGCTAGAGCCATGGCTACCTAGGCTATCCAGAAGTTTACGGGGATTATATATTAGTTAGGGGTTTATTTACTAAAAAGAAAGTGCAGGCTACAGGATTAGATCGTGGTACCTACAGGAAAGCAGACAGCCGGTAGCCGGCAGCCTTAGCCGTTAAGTCTAGAACTAGTGTTACATATTGTATGGTTTGATAATTAATTAAACATTATCAGGTAGGATAATTCATTTAACTGTAACTGTTTACGGGATACATAGATCCATAATTATAAAAGTACGGATTGCGGTACGGATAAGAAACCAATACTGCGCATTTGTTTCTTTAAAGAAAATAATACCGCACATGTATTTATTACGGCTATGATTAAATATGAATTTAATCGGACGGCCGGAATTAACGCCGAGATCGCAGAAGAGGATTTCGGCGGTTTGTGGTCATCGCCACATCGGATGACACGTGGTGGAATTACATTGGATCGCGGCATCTCAGAGGATTACGAGAGCGAATCCAAATATACCACGTGTCGACATTTAGGCCATGTCGTACAGTGTTCGTACAGAAAGTACACCGACAGCTGTACTTTTTGTAGAAATTAATGGTCCATTATTGAGTATTTTCTAGGTCTAAATAGAAAGAAGCCGTGGCAGTCTACCTCTAACTTCTCTCTCCAACTCTTAAACTTGTCGGAGTCACTGAGAAATTGGAGAGGGAGCTAGAGCCATGGCTACCTAGGCTATCCAGAGGTTTACGGGAAATATATATTAGTTAGGGGTCTTTTAACTAAAAGGTATGTGCGGGCCACAGGATTTGATCCTGGTACCTGCCGGATGGCAAACTGCCGATAGCCGGTAGTCTTAGCCATTAACTCTAGAACTAGTGTTACGTACTATATAGTTCGATAATTAATTAAACATTATCAGTTTGGATAATTCATTTAACTGTAACTATTTACGAGATACATAGATCCAGTAATATAACAGTACGGATAACGGTACGGATAAAAAACCAATACCGCGCATTTATTTCTTTAATGAAACGAATATCGCGCATGTATTTATTACGGCTACGATTAAATGTGAATTTAATCGGACGTCGAAATTAACGCCGAGATCGCGGAAGAGGATTTCGGCGGTTTGTGGTCATCGCCACATCGGATGACACGTGGCGGAGTTACATTGGATCGCGGCATCTCCGAGGATTACAGGAGCGAATCCGGACATACCACGTGTCGACATTTAGGCCATGTCGTACAGTGTCCGTACAGAAAGTACACCGGCAGCTGTACTTTTGTGTACGGAACTGTAATCTGATTGGTTCCGTACATCAGTAGATAGAGTGTGTGAGAGAGATAGGACTTAGAAAAAATTAGGAGATAGGACCCTCTCTCCTAGAGAGCTTCTGTACAAAAGGTCAACTTTGACCCTCCATAACTTACTACCCAGGGGAGCAAATTCAGAGATTCTTTTTGCTATCGACTCAGGGGAGTTTTGTCTTCACAGAGGTGAAGTTAATGAGAGTTTTTGTCTGCCAAGGTGGCAGTTATTTTTGCTGAAACACAAAGGGGTCAGGGTTATCCTAGAGGCTTCTTGGAAGCTGTCCACTTTAAGGACTTATGGAGGTCTCACAGTTTCAAGTTATGGGCCCACCCTCTAGGGTACCAATCTTTAATGGAACTGGCTTCATATACTGGGAAAGTATGATGATAGGAGCTCTATGCGAAAAAAGGTTTTGGGGGATAGTGAGTGGACGGTTGGGGCGTCCATCAAGTCTTGGAATTCCTCCAGGGTTTGGAGGAAGCAGATTCACCAGAAAAGAGGATCCACCTTCAACGGAGGAAACAAAAGAAGGAGAGGTGGTGAACAAAGGAAAGGAGAAGGAGGTGACCACACCAATAACAACTGGTTCGACATTCATGTCACCTATTCCGAGGAACGAGAAAATGATACTGAAACCTGGGACTTCAACAATATGGCGGCAAAGCACTTCATCCTACACCATCTCATTTAAGGACTTGCATGTCAACATTTGCAGGTAGAAAAGGCATCCGATCTTTGGATGGCTCTAATAGAGATGTACCGAAGTGGTACAATTCAGCAACAACAGTTGGCTGATCAAAAAGTTAAAGAGTATGTATACAAAGGGGGGAAGATGTTGGATTTTTGCAATGAGCTTGCTACAAACTTCATGGAGCTAGAGAGTGCGGGAAAAGATTTTAGTGAAAAAGAAAAGATTAACTGTTTACTGATGAAGTTACCCGATGAGTTCGAGAACATAGTCAACCGTGTGCAAGACTTGCCAGACTCAAGGTGGATATGGAACTCAGTGGTAGGGATGATTCTCGTTCGGGAGAATACGATTGAGATCCGAAGGGGAGGAAAGAGTGGCCAAGCTTTGGCAACTGCGACTGATTGGAGGAACAAGGAGTCTTGAAAACCGGTCGGAAACTATGGGGGGAGGGAGCAGAAAAATCAGACCGACGAGTTGGGACCAAGGGCTCCCAAAGGTTTATGTCATTTTTGTAAGAAACTTGGGCATTATATGGTAGAGTGCACCAAGCTAACCGAGCTTCGGTTAAAGGAGGGGCAGACCGGTGGTACCGCGAGAGGAAAGAAAAAGGCCCTTGTGACACAGGTATATGAGGGGGAATCCGAGGGAGAGGACAATGAGCTCTTTTTGGATGTGGAGTTGGAGGCGAAAAACGAGGTTGAAATTCCACGAAGGCAGAATTATGCTTATGGTGGATTGAAAGGTGAAGCAGGCTGGATTATAGATTCAAGTGCCTGCATGCACATGTGTAACGATAGGCACCTGTTCACTAAGATAAGAAATATTCCCACCGTAGAGATAGAGTACGGGGATGGGAGGATAGTCACCACTACTCTTGTAGGATCAGTAGATTTGAAAGTGTTAGTAGAAGGAAAGACATCTATAGTAACATTCTCCGATGTATTGTTTATTCCGGAGCTGAACAAAAACCTCATCTCTACATCTGTATTAGATGATAAGGATTTTTTTACTAGCATTAGGGAAGGAGTCTTTACTGCTAGTTTTGAGGAGGATGTCTATTTCATTGCTGAGAAAGGTAGCCATGCGATGTTTAGGCTGGTTTTAAATAATGAAAAGAAGAAACTTTATTATGCTGGTGTTCATGATATTATGATGTGGCATAAGAGGCTTGGGCATGTGAATCTAGATAAGTTAAGAGAGATGTTAAAGATGGGAGTGGTGGAAGGGATTCAGTTCAGTGAGAGTGATAATATAAGTGATTGTAGTGGATGTGCTCAAGGTAAAACACACAGATTACCCTTTCCTAAAACAACCACCTATAAGGGAGAAAAAATTCTAGATCTAGTACACACAGATATTTGGGGACCAGCTAAAGTGCCCTCACCGGGGGGGAAGAGATTTATGATGACTATCACTGATGATTGGTCTCGGTATTCTCGAGTGTATTTTTTGAAAAACAAGTCCGAAGCTCACGATGGTTTTAGACAATATAAAGCATGGAGCGAAAAACTTCATGAAACTCCAATCAAGAGAATAAGGAGTGACACTAGTGGAGAGTATACTTCTAACCAGTTTGAGGATGTTTTGAGGGAAGATGGGGTCCAACACCAAAAGACAGTTCCAGAAAACCCGGAACAGAATGTGGTAGCTGAAAGGTTAAATAGAACACTAAGTGATAGTGCTAGAAGTATGTTGTCAGATAAGAAGATAGGAAAAAGGTTTTGGGCAGAAGCAATGAACTCTGCTAATTACCTCAAAAATAGAGTTCTTACTTCAGCTATAAAAGATCAAACACCTTATGAGAGATAGACAGGCCGGAAACCAGACTTTTCTCACTTAAAGGTTTTCGGCAGTCAAGTATTCAGTCTAAATACAGATTCGTCTAATTGGAAGGTATATCCTAAAGGAAAACCGGGATACTTATTAGGATATGATGAGGATGTTAAAGGATATAGAGTTTATGATATAAAAAGGGAAGATATAATCTTAGTAAAGCATCTAGTAGTTATGGATGAAGGAAAGTCTGTGGATCCCTTCAAATATACAAAGTCAGTAAAAATCAGATGTGAGTCAGAAAATTCTGATGACTTTGAGCTTCCTAACTATCCAAGTTTTAGAGAACATGACATTCTTGCAGATACAAATCAGACCGAAAAAGACTCGGCTGTGGAAACTCCAGTGACAACTCTACCCGAAGCGGAAGACGTGGTGGAAATTGATTCGGAATCAAGGGATAGGGGAGAAGCCGAATTTGTTCGAAAGGATCCACGAGAACCATCTATTCCGACCTCAGATTTTGAGGGGGGAAGGAGAAGTAGCAAAAGACTAGAAGAAAAAGAGGTTAATAACAAGGTAACTAAACTATCTCATCAAGATGAACCTCAAACTTATGGAGAGGCGATGACTTGTACAGAAAGAAACTGGTGGAAGACAGCCATCAATGAGGAGATGGCCTCAATTATGGCAGCTGATACTTGGGAGCTGGTGGATTGTCCACCTAACCGAAAACCAATCGGCTGTAAGTGGGTTTTTCAAATTAAAACTCAACCCAGATAACACAATCGAGCGCTATAAGGCTCGACTAGTAGCAAAGGGATTTACACAAAAGGAGGGAATTGACTACGAGGAAACCTTTGCCTCGGTGGTCAGATTTCCCTCTGTCAGCATACGTCTCAGCCTGACAGCAGCGGAAGACATGGAAGTGCACCAGATGAACATCAAGACAGCCTTTTTGCATGGAGAATTGGAAAAGGAGATCTTCATGCGACAACCTGAAGGTTTTGTGGAGGAAGGAGGGGAGAGTAAGGTATGTCGGCTGATTAAATATTTTTATGGTTTGAAACAGGCAACCCGACAGTGGAATAACAAGCTTGATGAGTTTCTTACCGGTCTGGGATATATCGGGATCAGCTCAGATCACTCAATCTATTTTTTCGAAGATGAGGAAGGTTTTATATTTATTGCAATTTATGTTGATGATTTGCTTGTTTTAAGTAAATCAATGGAAAAAATTATTAAACTGAAAACCGATCTTAAGGGGAGATTTGAAATGAATAATATGGGGGAAGCAAATTATATTTTGGGAATTCAAGTAGAGAGAGACCGAAAAAGAAAAATTATAAGATTGACTCAAAAGGAAGCAATAGGGAACACGCTTGAAAATTTTCAAATGGATAAAGCTAATAGTTGTACAACTCCAATGGAGTTGAAGAAAGGAAGTGAGGGGAGTGAGGAAGAAGGAGTCATAGTCTTAGACGAGAAATTATCTCCTGAAGAAAAGAATTTCATGTCGACTATTCCTTACATGCAAGTAGTGGGAAGTCTAATCTATTTTATGAATTTTACCCGGCCGGATTTAGCTGCAACTGTAGGAGTGTTGAGTAGAAGTCTAAATGCTCCCACTAAGAGGGATTGGGAGGCAGCTAAGAGAGTCCTTAGATATTTGATAGGAACTAGGGATCTATGGTTGCATTTGGGTGGGGAGAATACTGACATCACTACTTCGAGTGATGCTAGTTATGGTGATGCTTCGATGAGGAGATGTACTTCTAGATATGTATTATATGTGGGTGATGGGGCTTGCTGTTGGAGTAGCAAACAGCAAAAGTTATTGCTCAGTCCACCATGGAGGCTGAGTATATGGCCTCTTGCTCAGCTGTAAAAGAATTGATGTGGGTCAAATCTTTGCTTGGTGAGCTTGGTCACCTTAAGAGTGGTGTGCAGAAAATATTTTGTGATAATCAGGCAGCAATCGCTATTTCTGCCAATCCTAAACATCATTTTAAAGCCAAACACATGGACATCAGACTCAACTTTGTTAGAGAGAAAGTAGAAAACAAAATAATCAGTTTAGAGTACCAACCAGATAGTGAGATGGTAGCAGATATGATGACCAAACCCGTGCCTTCCCCTAAGATAATTTTCTGCAGGGAGAAGTGTGGTCTGAAATTAAAGATTGACTAGAAAATAAAGGGAGTGTAGAAATTAATGGTCCATTATTAAGTATTTTCTAGGTCTAAATAGAAAGAAGCCGAGGCAGTCTACCTCTAACTTCTCTCTCCAACTCTCAAACTTGTTGAAGTCAGTGAGAAATTGGAGAGGGAGCTAGAGCCATAGCTACATAGGCTATCCAGAGGTTTACGGGAAATACATATTAGTTAGGGGTTTTTTAACTAAAAGGTATGTGCCGGCCACAGGATTTGATCCTGGTACCTGCCGGCTGGCAATCTGCCGATAGCCGGTAGTCTTAGCCGTTAACTCTAGAACTAGTGTTACGTACTATATAGTTCGATAATTAATTAAACATTATCAGTTTCCATAATTCATTTAACTGTAACTTTTTACGGGATACATTGATCCAGTAATATAACAGTACGGATTACGGTACGGATAAGAAACTAATACCGCGTATTTATTTCTTTAATGAAACGAATATCGCGAATGTATTTATTAGGGCTACGAATAAATGTGAATTTAATCAAACGGCCGGAATTAACGCCGAGATCCCGGAAGAGAATTTCGACGGTTTGTGGTCATCGCCACATCGGATGACACGTGGCGGAGTAACATTGGATCGCGACATCTCGGAGGATTACACGAGCGAATCCGGACCTACCATGTGTCAACATTTAGGCCATGTGGTACAGTGTCCGTACAGAAAGTACACCGGCAGTTGTACTTTTGTGTACGGAACTGTAATCTGATTGGTTCCGTACATCAGTAGATAGAGTCTATGAGAGAGATAGGACTTAGAAAAAATTAGGAGATAGGACCCTCTCTCCTAGAGAGCTTTTGTACAAAATGTCAACTTTGACCCTCCATAACTAACTGCTCAAAGGAGCAAATTCAGAGATTAGTTTTGCTATCAACTCAGGGGAGTCTTATCTTCACAAGGGTGAAGTTGGTTAGAGTTTTTGTCTACCAGGGTGGCAGTTATTTTTGCTGAAACAGAAAGGGGTCATGGTAATCCTAAAGGCTTCTTGGAAGCTGTCCACTCTGAGGACTTATGGAGGTCTCACAGTTTCACTTTTGTGTATGGAATTGCATTTTGATTGGCTCTGTACATCAGTAGATAGAGTCTGTGAGAAAGATAGGACTTAGAAAAATTACGAGATAGGACCCTCTCTCCCAGAGAGCTTCTGTACAAAAGGTCAACTTTGTCCCTTCATAACTTACTGCTCAGGGGAGCAAATCAGAGATTCTTTTTGCTATCGACTCAGGGGAGTCTTGCCTTCATAGGGGTGAAGTTGGTCAAAGTTATTGTCTGCCAAGGTAGTAGTTTTTTTTGCTGAAACACAAAGGGGTCAGGGTTATGCTAGAGGCTTCTTAGACGCTGTCCACTCTGAGGACTTATAGAGGTCTCAAAGTTTTAGGTTATGGGCCCACCCTCTAGGGTACCAATCTTTAATGGAACGGGCGTCATATACTAGGAAAGTATGATGATAGGAGCTCTATGCGAAAAAAGGTTTTGGGGGATAGTGAGTGGACGGTTGGGGAGTCCATCAAGTCTTGGAATTCCTCCAGGGTTTGGAGGAAGCAAATTCACCAAGAAAGAGGATCCACCTTCAATGGAGGAAACAAAAGAAGGAGAGGTGGTGGACAAAGGAAAGGAGAAGGAGGCGATCACACCAATCAACTGGTTCTGCATTCATGTCACCTATTCTGAGGAAAGAGGAAAATGATTCTCAAACCTGGGACTTGAACAATATGGCGGCAAAGCACTTCATCCTACGCCATCTCACTCAAGCACTTTTATGTCCTCATTTGCAGGTAGAAAGGGCATCCGATCATTGGATGCCTCTCATAGAGATGTACCGAAGTGGTACGATTCAACAACAACAGTTGGCTGATCAAAAAGTTAAGGAGTATGTATACAAAGGGGGGAAGATGTTGGATTTGTGCAATGAGCTTGCTACAATCTTCATGGAGCTAGAGAGTGCGGGAAAAGATTTTAGTGAAAAAGAAAAGGTTAACTATTTACTGATGAGTTCGAGAACATAGTCAACCGTGTGCAGGACTTGCCGGACTCAAGGTAGATATAGAACTCAGTGGTAGGGATGATTCTCGTTCGAGAGAATACGATTGAGATCCGAAGGGGAGGAAAGAGTGGCCAAGCCTTGGCAACTGCGACCCATTGGAGGAACAAGGAGTCCCGAAAACCGGTCGGAAACTATGGGGGGAGGGAGCAGAAAAATCAGACCGACGAGTTCGGACCAAGGGCTCCCAAAGGTTTGTGTCATTTTTGTAAGAAACCTGGGCACTATATGGCTGAGTGCACTAAGCTAACTGAGCTTCGGTTAAAGGAGGGGCAGATCGGTGGTACCCCGAGAGGAAAGAAAAAGGCCCTTGTGACACAGGTACATGAGGGGGAATCCGAGGGCGAGGACAATGAGCTCCTTTTGGATGTGGAGTTGGAGGCGAAAAACGAGGTTGAAATTCCACGAAGACAAAAATGTGCTTACGGTGGATTGAAACGTGAAGCAGGCTGGATTATATATTCAGGTGCCTCCATGCACATGTGTAAAGATAGGCACCTGTTCACTAAGATAAGAAAGATTCCCACCGTAGAGATAGAGTACGGGGATAGGAGGATAGTCACCACTACTCTTGTAGGATCGGTAGATGTGAAATTGTTAGTAGAAGGAAAGACATCCATAGTAACATCCTCCGATGTATTGTTTATTCCGGAGCTGAACAAAAACCTCATCTCTACATCTGTATTAGATGATAAGGATTTTTTTACTAGCACTAGGGAAGGAGTCTTTACTGCTAGTTTTGAGGAGGATGTCTATTTCATTGCTGAGAAAGGTAGCCATGGGATGTTTAGGCTGGTTTTAAATAATGAATCGAAGAAACTTTATTATGCTGGTGTTCATGATATTATGATGTGGCATAAGAGGCTTGGGCATGTGAATCTAGATAAGTTAAGAGAGATGAAAAAGATGGGAGTGGTGGAAGGGATTCAGTTCAGTGA
>JBBHKE010001764.1:0-21470 GCA_037447655.1 Zygnema cylindricum
TCAGTGTGTACCAAGTTCCAGTCTCGAGCCGTAGTGATGGCGATCGGTTGAGAATGAAAGGGAGAGAGAGAAAGAGAGAGAGAGAGAGCGAGAGAGAGATAGAGAGAGAGAGAGAAGAGAGAGAGAGAGAGAGAAAGAGAGAGAGAGTGAGAGAGAGAGAGAGAGAGCGAGAGAGAGGGAGAGAGAGAGAGAGAGAGAGAGAGAGAGAGAGAGAGAAATAGAGAGAGCAACGTTTTTTAATATATTTTGCCTTTACTTTTTTGGGGAAAACCAGTGGGTACCAAGTTCCAGTCTCGAGCTGTAGTGATGGCGGTCGGTTGGGCGGGATTCTCGGCTCTCATTGGCTGGGTTCTCCGAACTTTCGGGCGAAATTTTACGAGTCGCCCAAAATTGAACAAAACCCGATGGCGTTAGTTTTTTGCCGCTAACGTTAGTTAAAAAAAAAAAAGACGGAAAGAAATTGACCATATCGGTTAATTTCATGTTAAAAAATAAACTTTCAAAGTACATTAAAAGTTTAAACTTTCAAAACTTTCAGTAAGTTTCACAGTTTTCAAGAATTTGAAGAAATTGAGAGTTTAAAGACATCGAGGTTTTGAAGATTTGAATATTTTGTAAGTTCTGAAAATTATGAAAAATTTAATTTTATTTTTTTTCAAATTTTAGGGTTACTGTCGTGATTGAAAATGTATAAAAATTTGAATGAATTTGATTATTACTATGGATGAATCGGACGAGGAAAGTGACAAAAAAGCTGAAATGGAGAGGAAAAATAAGAGGTTCTTGAACTTGAAAAATGTACAAAATCGGAAATAAATAGGAATTTGATGATTCTGTTGGAAGTTTTTTTTTTTTGTTTTCTTTTTCCTTGTTAGTTTGTTGTTTTTGAGAGGAATGGGCGAGTTTTTTAGGTTTCTTCCGGTTTTATATGACAATTTTGCGACTTCTTTTTGAGATTTTCTGTCAATATCTATCGTGATATCTCTTCGGGCCCTCGGACCGTTCGATATTCGATGTATCATCAAATATTGAATTTATCGCGATGAGAATTTACCCTAAAATAAATCAATTAAGTTATAAGAAATAAATAGATAATACACAACATTATGAACCATACATCGTGTTCGGGTCCGGACACAACCTTCACATAAATCATTTGACGGAATGACAACATGGAAACATTAGAAAAAAGCGAGATTTACCAAGGCTGATTTTCCATCGTAGGATATTTAATTTTTATTTCACTGTTTTATTGCATCGTTTTTTTTTTACACTGTTTTACACTGGTATTTATTGCGCTTTCGTGTATTCTAAATTAACTTCCACGTTTGATTACTGTGCGATTCTCATCTTTTTCGTCCCGACAGCGTAGCCAAATGCTGTATGGCTAGTATTGTGTATCAGTTTGCAATAATTGCGACAACCTATATATCGTTTATCAAAATTATCGTTAAATATGTCGATTAACTGAGAACCGATAACCGATTTATGGCGGGGTAGGCAGGGGTGTGAGTGGTGGTTTGAGTTTTTTTCACAATCCAGTCCTAACGTTGGAGTACGTAACTTCAAGAAGAAACACAAAATTGTACGTATAAAGTACGGGGTCGATATATCAATTATCAGTAGGTCAAAAAAAGTACATGTGGGTTATCGATAAAAAGAGCACCGATACAAAGTATTACTTAATGACCCTAGTGTTGTGAATCTCGCTGACATGTCCACCGACGATTTCTTGAAATATCCGTAGCATAGATCAACGTCTTTATATCGATAAAAATTGACAGTGATACGCAACAGTGAAAATTCGCAATCTTGTGCGACATCCATCTTGACTCAGGCCTTATCCCCATGTAATTGTAACTTAGCGAACATACTTTGTATTATAGCGAAGATTCTTCGTACGCAATTTTCAAGTGTCCCAATGCGTAAGAACGAAGTCGTAACTTACGTATGTGACGATTGTATGCAACGACAATACGTGTGACAATTGTCAACGTCTACAATCTATGTTGCCGCGCGGTATTTTTTTAAATTGCTTGTGTCTTTTGTGTGACATTGTAAACATACAACCTTCCAACCATATGCTGTTCACGGTTGAAGAAGATGTGCTTTGCCTTTGCGTCTCCTCTCCGGTCGACGTGAAATGACATCGGAATCTTGAGACCCCTGCAAAAAAAAATCCGTTCTTGATGCAAACGGACAAAACGAAAGAAGTCATGTACTTCACATTGTCGCGCAAAATCCTCGGAAAAAATTGAAAACTTTTGACACGTGCGAAGATGTTTTATTATTTGTGGATCTGTGATACTTTTATTTAAAACACATCGCCAATGTGTTTTAACATAAAGTTTGAAGATGATGATTCTTGACTTGGCCGTGGGTCCGAAAAATACAAGGCGACAACATGTAGTACATTTTAAGTTTGACTATGATACAAATTGTACCTTTACTTTTTTCACCTTCTTCTCCATCAGGCGCCGACAGTAATCGTACGGATACGTTTAGTGGCAATAACATTTCGTTCACTTGTCAGCAAAGAATCTATCGGGTATGTGCCTTCTTTCGATTGGAAGCACGCAAGTTCCTATTCTCATGGCGAGCATTAGGGGGTGTCCCCATGTAATCGGTACTTTGATAAAGTATTTTGGACTGTAGTGAAGATTCTCCGTACTACTTTGAAGAGCGTCCCAATGTGCGAAATTGAAATCGGAACTTTGACATGTGACGGTTGTAGACGTAGGTACAAATTGTGACGATTGAAGGCGACTACGAAACTTCCAACGATTGGTGACGCCAACAAAAACAACGACAGTGGTAGACGTTTATATTTTTGTTAAATTGTAGACGTTTAGGGTTTGGTGACATTGTGACGTCACGCTCTCTTATGACAACGTCGACGTCACGGATTCAAGAACTTTCCGCCATGGTTTTCCGAATTCGTTTTTTCTACTTTTCTCACTCTACCTGCCATTAAAAAAAACTTAAAAATTGTCAGAATAAATATTTTTAAAATATCTTTCATTTTATACCAATATTGTCGTGTCTAATTTTAAAAAGTGTGAGATACAATCGATGGTGTGAGAGGGAGAGAGGAGAGGCGACGACGACGATTTTTTTTTCAAAGGACCCATGATTGAAAGTGGAGGTCTGAGACCCCTGGAAATTTTTTTCCGTACATAGCGCGTGACGGGCACGGAGAAAAATAGCGAGGACTCTCCTTTGTCCTAAAATTTTACTAATCGTGTGGCGCGTGCGTGGTTTGTTTTTCATTTGCTGTTTGGGTGGTACCTGATCCATAATCACCCCCTCGAGGTGATTTTGGAAGAAGTTTTTTTTTGGGCTGGATTCTCTTGCCCGGGGGTCGAAAAGGGGAAAACGCCAAAATGCATTCACATGACGACAAACACGCCGTACATTCAAAGTATGAATTGACGTTCACTCTACTTTGGTAAAAATGATTTTTTCGTACGGCTAAAGTTTTTGGTCAAAGTTCCATGAATTTTAGGGCAAAAAGACAGAGAAAAGTAGATACTTTAAAACATGGGGACACCCCCTTAGTAAAAGATTCCAAAAGCACAATATCTAAACTCGTATCCGTACAAATAGCCGCAAAATAAAATTACGTGAATGTACAATTTGTACGTTCGTGTTTTGTCGTTGTACCGACGGTTATAGATTCCTTTCGATGTCAATTCCAGATGTCAATGGATGGTGGAGGAGGCGTCACGGCAAATTCTTCAGCAAAGATATTTTGGTGGTTTTTCTTGGATTTGATTCCCGCCTGTCTAAAGGCGCGTGGCGTGTGCCACATGTAAGGTTCTTATCTTGACATCTATCGTGGATCGTACGCAGCATCTCCACGTGTAAAAATTTTACATGCATAGCGTGTAGCTAGTCTCCTCCCTAGCTAGACACTGGATAAGATGACCGCTTGCTTCGAAAACACATAATCAGACGGTCGACGTTGTTGCCCAAAAGTTTGGAGAATCTTGGCGAATCTACAGTAATCATGTTTTATTAAAAAAAAAGTGTTGCCCTGTACGAAAATGCACTTTTTGAAGTAATGAACCTCACTTTTCAATTGATGGAGGTTCACCCTTAAGTTGTAAGGCACGATGTTTTTGAGGAAAACGGCTAACAAAAACCCTTACACATGGGGACACGACCTTTTTTTTATTGGCGCTATTTTCACCATATATTCGTTTTGTTTCGCGTAGCAGTATAACTGCCACGCTCGATTTCCCGCGGATATCGCGATCGTTGAGCTTGTCGCGACTTTCTATTTTTGCGGACCATCGCATTTTGCTCTTACTCCCAAACTTTGGTCCCCAAAAATACCCCGATGGGAATTAGGGCGATGACACATGTTTCAAAAAAATAAAAACTATTTTGCTGTACACGTGCGAAAGAGCTACAATACACCGCCAATAGCTATTAGAGTAAATAACGCTGATTCGGTGCCCTTTTTTTAAAAATAAAAACTTGAAATACAATCCATAATTCTATTTTTTCCATTACGCCTTTTAGGGTTCTTATTTAATTAGCGTTAATAAGGACACCGCAATGTTTATAGTGTTGTGTACGGACAGTTTTTTCCGTACCAAAATGTACTTTTTGAAATAAAAATGTACAAAAAGTCATTTAATGTAATTACGCACGCATGTGAATGTGCACTGGAAAAAGAGACGCAAACTCGAATATTCAGATTTTGGCGTACGAATTGTCAAATTTTGTACGAATACATATATTGATGTAGACATCAATACGTCGGCGGGCATTTATTATTCGAAAGAATCCAAATTAGACTTAGGGATTAATTAGGGTAACGTTCCATCAGGCGAAAAGTGGGGAAGTTTACAAAAATCCGCGACTCTTCATACCAAATCGTGCCGCCTATTTGTTTTTATACGAAAAACAACATTACAGATAATCTTGCCAACACTCTCCGAAGGTCTTGGAGATAATACTGGCCGTCGGATGTTCATCAGCAAAGAGTTCGTTAAGCTTCATGTCATGATGGAAAACCAACGAAAAATCTTAAGATTTGCACATATCACACGCTTTCCAAAATACAACAAAAAATAAAAACGAAATTTCGTAACATTCCTTCGTCACGCTATTTTCGGTAACTTTTGTTCGTCACACCATTTCTCTCAAAGGACTTTCGTTATGTTCGAAAAGATAAATCCTAAAAAATGAGCCGGCGTACTGGCGTCTGCAAAAAGTATAAAAGATTTGTCGTATGATTACTTGGTACGCAAGTACATGGTATGAAAGTGAAGATTTGAAGCTAAAGTTGTCGGTGCTAAAATTCTAAAAGATATTCAATATCGTATCGTATCTTGCGTGGCGCCAGTCAATTTAGAACACGTGGTTTATAAACTCTTCGTGATGGAACATCGACTCATAGCCTATTCCCACCGGAGCATTTGATTTTCCGAAAACTCGTCGGAAAACGTACACGCTTCGACGTCATCAAGCATAGGGGCGAAAACAAACCTGCAGTATTGAATGTTTGAAGGATGACGATGGTAGTTCAAAGTCATGTTTCGCGAGTACAATGAACTAGCCGTACGGATGTTTTTTTGGCTACGTCAGTTTTTCGGCGAAATACGCGACTTTAACCCGACTTCAATATCCGGCAATATTTTGAGGAAGCTCGTTTGTACGGTTTTCATAGAAAGTCGTACATTATTCCAATATCCGTCTGTTGCGGAAGTGAATTTTTTTCCGGTGGGAATAGGCCATGAATGAAAGGATCGTCGTTTGACAAATAGAAAGAAATTTTCGCACGTACAAATGATTATAAAAGTTTCACATTATTATCATAATTCGAAAAATCATCGGAATGGGAAATGCTCCGGTGGGAATCAGAGTCGATGTTCCACCACGAAGAGTTTGTAAACCACGTGTTCTAAATTGATTGGCGCTACGCAAGTTACGATCCGATATTGAATATCTTTCAGATTTTTAGCACCGACAAACTTAACTTCAAATCTTCACTTGCGTACCATGTACCTGCGTATGAAATTGTAATACGACAGAACTTTTATACTTTTTGGAGGCGCCAGTCTTTACGCCAGCTCATTTTTTAGGGTTTTTGTTTTTGAAACATAACGAAAGTCCTTTGAGACAAATAGTGTGACGAAAAAAAGTTACCGAAAATAGCGTGACGATAGAATGCTACGAAATTACATTTTTATTTTCGGTTGTATTTTGGAAAGCACGTGTCATGTGTAAATCTTGTGGTTTTTCGTTGGTTGTGCATCGTGACCCGTAGCTTAATCGTCCAGCGTTTCATTTTTTCTATATCTGCCAACCCACCTCGTCGAGGAGGTGGGTTGACAGTTTCACAAAAAAACGAAACGAACGCCTCGCATATGGACATCCAACGCTCAGTATTTCCTCCAAGACCTTCGGAGAGTATTGGGAAGATTTTCTATAATGTTGTTTTTCGTATAAAAACAAAATAGCTGGTACAGTTTAGTACGGATAGTCGTGGATTTTTGTGAACTTCCCCACTTTTTGTCTGATGGAACGTTACCTTTACCCCTTTTTACTCCTTAGGGCGTGTTCCCATGTGTTCAAGTAAGGGTTTTTTTCCGTCGTTTTCACAGAAAATGGGACTTTCAACGATAAAATATTACGCCGTACGAAAAATGGGCAAAAACACAAGTACATCTTGCGTCCTCTTGGAACTTGGAAGGTACGGCAATTTGGCGTTATTATCATCGCAACCCACTTCCAGCTCATCTTCACACTTGCACTGGAATCAAATCGCGATCTGATTTTAACAAAAATAACACCCCGTAGACGAATAGAAAGCAGTTATTGCATGCGTGAAACGTCTTCGAAATTTTTTGAACGAGGGAGAGTACACGCTATTTTTTTACATGCTCGTCACGCGCGTGTACGTACAAAAATGACAAGCATGTACGGAAAAAAAATCGTTGGGGTATCGGACCTCCACTTTCATTCATGGGTCCTTGGCAAAAATTTATAGCGTCCTCGTCTCTCCCCATCTTTTTCATTCGACCGCTTCTCTTTCTCTCCTCTCTAAATGGAATGCATCAATAATAGTATTAAATGAAAGATACATTTTTTCCTTTTTTTTTATTATTTTTGGTCTCATTTTGATGGCGTATCCAATGATAAATGGTAAAAAAAAGAAATCGGGAAGCCATGGCGGAAAGTTTACGTGTTGATGACGTCACAAGGTAGCATGACTTCGCGATTTCACAAAAGCCTAAACATCTACAATGTCACAAAAACTGACGACTACAACCGTCGCCGTTTTTGTAGACGTCACTAATTTTAGGAAGTTTCGTAGTCGTCTACATTTCGTTTCGTACTATCGTAGGCTGTCGCATATTTTGTAGACGTCTACAATTGTCACATTTTTTAAGTAATGAAGGCGCAAGTAATGATTGGCATAAGAACACTTTGAAAAGTACACCGTAAAATCTGCTCTAATATCCAAAGTAACGTTTCAAAGTTTCAGTTACATGGGAACACGCCCTAGGGCTTTTCGAACAAGTACGCAATTTTCATTCACTAGTTATTGCATTCTGTTGCGCTGTCTTAGTGATCATTGATCTTAGTATAACAATTGATGTTGTCACACATAAAAAATAATCCTTACGGTGTACCGCTTATTGTTAATATTAAGAAAAAAAAAAGCGTAAACGTTAACTTATTTACTAACGCTATTTTGTGTATCTGGGTCGAAAAACAAAGATACTGATATCAGTTTTGGCATTTAACGCCAATTTGTGTGTCTACTTAGCCCGCTAAGATCGCATCAAATAATTTCAAATGCAAGTGTCCTACCTTGACAGCATCCGCCAAAAATGATGAAGTTGGATATTGGATCGATGTCTTTTAAATCAAAAATCTTTGACCGCCCAGTCTACAGGGTGATTGTTAGTGTTTTACATCGGCAAACTTTTTATCGCGATAAATTCAATGGTCGATATATATCGAAAATCGAACAGTCACAAGGCCCGATACATCGCTTTAGTAACAACAAAAATGATTGTCATATATTTGGTGGGAGGTGGGGTTCCGTTGCGCTTAGAATAATGTTCGTGGAATAGTACATACGATCCCCCCCTCTTTGGGCTTTTGATTTTTTTTTGGATACCTAAGATACGTAGGTGTCGCGTTGGTTATCGACCGAATAACTTATCGCGATACCTCGCATTTCAATCGTGATATTAACCTTCTCGAAATACTAGGACGATATATAGAGTATCACTATGTAAAAAAAAGACTCATTAACATCGACAAAAGGCTCTTAATAGACGACACTATTAACTACATTGAAGAAATTTGCCCTGCAGTTGAGAGTAGAGTGTACACTTTTAGGTTTGACCGGGTGTAAATCTATTCATTGGTAAACATTAACCACGAAAGCTGCAAAAGACTCCAAACCGACCCTTCCTTATTGCTCTATGTTCTCAAGATTGCGATGAACTGACACCTATCTCAACAATATTGGGTTAAGTTTTTGGCTATTTTTGAAGGTTTTAGAATGGTTGTTGAATTGTAGTTGGTCATCGGAAGCAACTTTTTCTTTACCAAATGAAAATGTTAAGCTCCAATCAACAGAAACAGAAAAAGCAAAAACAGTTAAAAAGTAATTTTGAAAATACATGTCCGAGGGAGAGAGAGACCTGAATATAGCATCTAAGTCACTCGACATTTTCTACTTGATGTTATACCTGCTTCATGCCCTATACATGTAAACTGCTTGAAGACATTTTTCAACTATCTATCGAGAGGTGACGAGGCCATATTAGTTACACTTTTCTAAAAGCAAAAACAAAAAAAACGCCACCGTAACCTCTACCAAAAAGCTTTTGCTTGTATGCGTGAAGAGTTTGATCGATATCGATTCACCTTCATAATGAAAAACATTCATAACAATTTGAAAAACATGACTCACTTTCGATTAAAAACGTGAGTTTGAAGTATAAGCTTTTCTTTTATAATCCCTGCTCGTTTTTTCCAAACCCTCTTCTTCATCCTCACCACAATCATTTTTCTTGTTGTACAAAGAAAACAAGCGCACGCAAGAAAAGCATAAACTCAAGTAACACATATTCGTACGTCTCAAAAAATTTCAAAATTTTAAAATGATTTGAAGCATTAGGAAAAGTACATGATTCGTTATGTCTTGTCCGTTTGCGTTCAATATGACGCCAAAAAGTACACAATTTGTTTTTGGTTTGTCCTTTTGTGTCCGGTACAATATTTTTTTGGCAGGGGTCTTAGGATTCTAATGTCATTTCACGTCGACTGGACAGGAGACGCAAAGGCAAAGCGCATCTCTTTCAACTATGAAACAACACAGACTGGAAGGCGGTACGTCTTCAACGTCACAGAAAGACACGCGATGTCACAAGCAGTTTTAAAAACTATCGTGCGAGAACACAAATTGTAAACGGTTGTCACAGGTATTATCGACGTATACAATCGTCACAGACGTAAGTTACGATTTCGTTCTTACGACATTGGGACACTTGAAAACCTTGTACATAGAATCTTCGCTATAATACAAAGTAAGTTTGCTAGGCTTCAAGTACATGGGGACATACTCTAATAAAGAGAATCTTCACTATAATGTAAAGTAATTCTTCAAAGTATCGATTACATGAGGACACTCCCTAAGCATGCTACGCGCATAGTTTTAACCATAGTTCAAAAGTAGGTGAAAGTAGGCCCACACAATATGCCTATTGTATGCAAAACACACAATATGACCTTAAGACCCATATTGTATTCGGACCTATTCGGACCAATTAAAACATTCGGACCAAAAATTGGACCAATTAAAACATTCGAACCAAGAAATTTTATTTACACCGTCAGATTCGGACGATCGGACGGTCGCTGATCAAAGTAGCGATCTAAGAAGATCACATGAAAAGCCCATAACACAACTTACGATAAAGGCGCCGACCAAAGGCCTACAATAAAAACGCCTACTTTAGAACTATGGTTTTAACAATCATTGCTTTGTAGAATTGTATACTTGCATGTCGAGTTGTTCCGTTGCCAGTAAATGTAAGTGTCGCATACCGAACCAGAAAACCCGATTTTCGTTTTGCATATCGCGAATGGTGACGGCATTTGTCGTTGGATCGATTAAGCCCTGAGCTTTGGGAAAGAAAAAATCGTCACTTTTAGAGCTTCTCATGAATTCAACTATTCTATCATTAGGAGATTTCAATCTTAACCTGTTGACGCACATACTCATGGCAAGAGAATGTGTTGAAAATATTTATGAACATTTGTTGAATCATAGTTCGACATGAATTGCCTGTTCCGTTCGCCACAATCGCTACGAGACATGCTAATTCATGTAGAGCTTCACTCTAGTTTGAATGCTTGTGACGTGGACGTTTTGAGACCGCTTACACCAATAGTATTATAAACATAAAAACCATTATTAACAGCTCTTGAGCTCTATTTTATGGTCAATTGCTAAAAGTAAAACCACATCGACTAAGTGTTTTTAACGCTTATAGTGATTCACGGATACAAAGATTCTCGGTTAGCTGTTTCGGAGTTAACTGTAGCCTACTCTTGGTTCGACAACATTCACTTGCACATGGAAGTGTACGGTTCCAACGCCACACACACTCTTAGTAGGAAGCCATGATGGTTCTCTCTGCGGACATAATATTTTCCTCTACCGTCTGCCCTAAGAATCTATACAATATTCTCTCCTCGTCATGACCAATTCTGCGGAGCCCTAAGGATTCTCAATGTGGACTCTTCGATTTTGGTTGTTTCATCCCTCTTAATACCTTTTTACTCCACTCCTCTCACCGTTTTTTTCAACTTGACAAAATTTTCCCTCTTCTTCCTGATCTACTTCTGGTTCGATGTACGGCCACCGTCCTTCCCCTGTTACTAGCCTCTTCACTCCACCTCGCTCCTCCTCTCCCTCCATATGATCAGTCGGCCGTGTGGATTCTTCCCCTAGGACGCCATTAACTTCCGCCAACAATTTTGACCGTACAGAGTCCACACGCTTTGCTTCAAATACTTTTCAGTACAATGGACGCGTGGCAGCTTCTCATTTGCCCTGTGTCTTTGTACTCCTTGGGGCTGGAGGAACTCCTGTGGTGGCAACTCTTCTCGCTGGGCTTATGCTATCGTACATTCTAGATGCCCTACAGTTAAAAAATGGGGCGTTTCTTGGAGTGTGTGGAGCTTTTTTCGCTATAGAAGTTTGATTCGCATTCGGGTTTTTTCGCCATGATTGTGACAGAAACTCGATCTCGGCATCTATATCGGTGGTTCGATCAAGATCGGTTTTAATTCTAACCGTCGAAAAAAAAATGCTTGGAATTTGTTTCAACGTCGAAACAAATGTGCGGTATTAGTTTTGTGGAGTACTGTACACCGTACGTTTATAAAAAATGTATCTATGTCGAAAGATTGTTAGCGCCGTTAAATAAAATCGTCTATGTATACATCTATAAATATTCATGAAACCCTATATATGTCAACATTGATCTTAGACTAATTGGATAAAGCTACCGGCTACTGCTTGACTTAACAAACGGCATGTACCAGGATCAAAATTTGGGTCCGTCAAGTTTCTTTTGGTAAACCTACCAAACTACTACATTTCTCTCTCTAGACAGTGTGGATAGCCATGGCTTTAGCTTCCTCTCCAACCTTTAGTGATTGCGACAAGTGTGGGAGTTAGAGAGAGGAGTTAGAGGCAGACTACCTGTGCTTCTTTTCTGCTCTTTATCTTTACATGTTTTAAACCTAGAGAATATAAATAAAACCTTTAGTTCATACACTCCCTGTATTTCTAGTCACTCTTCAATTTAAGACCACACTTCTCCCTGCAAAAAATTAGCTTAGGGGAAGGCACAGGTTTCATCATCATATTTGCTACCATCTCGCTATCTGGTCTGTACTCTAAACTGATTATTTTGTCTTCTACCTTTTTTCTAATAAAGCAAAGTCTAATGTCCATGTGTTTGGCTTTAAAATGATGTTTAGGATTGGCAGCAATAGCGATGCTGCCTGATTATCAAAAAAAAAATTATGCACACCAATCTTAAAGTGACGAAGCTCACCAAGCAAAGACTTGACGCACATCAATTCTTTTATAGCAGAGCAAGAGGCCATATACTTAGCCTCCATGGTGGACTGAAAAATAACCTTTTGTTGTTTGCCACTCCAACAACAAGCCCCATCAACCACATATAATACATATCCAAAAGTACATCTCCTCATCGAAGCATCACTATAACTGGCATCACTTCAAGTAGTGAGTCAGTAATCCCCCAACCAAATGCAACCATAGATCCTTAGTTCCTATCAAATATCTAAGGACTCTCTTAGCTGCCTCCCAATCTCTCTTAGTGGGAGCATTTAGACTTGTACACAACACTCCTACAGCTGCAGCTAAATCCGATCGCGTACAATTTATAAAATAGTTTAGGCTTCCCACTACTTACCTGTAAGGAATAGTCTGCATAAACTTTTGTTAATCAAGACCTAATTCCTCGTCTAAGATTATAACTCCTTCTTCCACACTCTCGTCACTTCCTTTTTTAACTCTATTAGAGTTGTAGAACTAATAGCCTTATCTATCTGAAACTTTTCCTATATGTTCCGTATTGCTTTTTTTTTAGTTAGTCTTATAATCTTTCTTTCTCGGTCTCTTTCTACTTGAATGCCCAAAATATATTTTGCCTCCCCTATATCTTTCATCTCAAATATTCCCTTAAGATGTGTTTTCAGTTTATTAATTTTGTCCATTGATTTACTTAAAACAAACAAATCATCAACATAAATTTCAATAAAAACAACACTTTCCTCATCTTCAACAACATAGATTGAGTGATCTGAGATGATCCTGATACATCCTAGACCGGTAAGAAACTCATCAAGATTCTTATTCCACTGTCGGGGCGCCTGTTTCAAACCATAAAGAAATTTAATCAGTGGGCATACCTTACTCTCCTCTCCTTGCTCCACAAATCCTTCGGGTTGTTGCATAAAGATCTCCTCTTCCAATTCTCCATGCAAAAAGGTTGTCTTGATGTCCATCTGGTGCAATTCCATGTCTTCCGCTACTTCTAGACTGAGAAGTATGCGGACGGAGGGCAATCTGACGACCGGAACAAAGGTTTCTTGGTAGTCGATTCCCTCTTTCTATGTAAATCCTTTGGCCACTAACCAAGCCTTATATCTCTCAATGGTGTTATCTGTGTTCAGTTTTAATTTGAACGCCCACTTACAACCGATTGGTTTTCAGTTAGGTTGAAAATCCGCCAACTCGGAAGTATCGGCTGCCACAATTGAGGCCATCTCCTCATTGATGGCTCTCTTCCATCGGTTCCTTTTTGGACAGTTCATCGCCTCTCCATAAGTCTGAGGTTCATCCGGATGAGATAGTTTTGTAACCTTGTTATTAACATGTTTTTCTTGTAACCTTTTGCTACTTCTCCTTTCTCCCTCAAAATTTGTTGGCGCAATAGATGGTTCCCATGGGTTTTTTCAAACAATCTCGGCTTCTCCCCTGTCTCTTGATTCCGGATCCATTTCCACAACGTCTTGCGCTTCGGGTAGAGTTGTCACTAGAGTTTCCGCGGTTGAGTCTTTTTCGGTCTGATTTGTACCTGCAAGAATGCCATCTTCTCTGAAACTTGGATAGTTAAGAAGCTCAAAGTCATCGATTTTTTTTGACTCAAATCTGCTTTTTACTGATTTTGTATACTTAAAGGGATCCACATACTTTCATTCATCCATAACTACTAGGTGTTTTATTAAGATTATATCTTCATTTTTTAGATCATAAACTTTGAATCCTTTTACATCCTCATCATATTGTAATAAATACACGGATTTCTTTTAGGATCTAGTTTCCAATTAGATTGATCTGAATCTAAATAAACACTTGACTGCCGAAAACCTATAAGTGAGATATGTCTGGTTTTCGGCCGGTCCATCTCTCATAAGGTGTTTGACCTTTTACCGCTAAAGTAAGAACTCTATTTTTTATGCAATTAGCACAATTTATTTCTTTGGCCCAAAACTTTTTTCCAATCTTCTTATCCAACAACATATTTGTAGCACTATCACTTAGTGTCCTATTTAATCTTTCAGCTACCCCATTCTATTTCGGGTTTTCTAGAACTGTCTTTTGGTGTTGGACTCCATCTTCCCTCAAAAAATCCTCAAACTGGTTAGAGGTATATTCTCCACCATTGTCACTCCTTACTCTCTTGATTAGGGTTTCATGAAGTTTTTCACTCCATGCCTTATATTATTTAAAACATTCTTGAGCCTCTAACTTTATTTTCAAAAAACACACCTTGGAATACCAAGACCAATCATCAGTGATAGTCATCATAAATCTCTTCCCCTCGGGTGAGGGCACTTAGGTCGGTCCCCAAATATCTGTGTGTACCAAGTCTAAAATCTTTTCTCCGTTATAGGTGGCAGTTTTTGGAAAGGGTAACTTGTGTGCTTTACCTTGAGCACATCCACTACAATCACTTAAATTCTCACTCTCACCAAACTGAATCCCTTCCACTACTTCTATCTTTTTCATCTCTCTTAACTTTTCTAGATTCACATGCCCAAGCCTCTTATGCCACAACATTATATCATGAACACCAGCATAATAAAGTTTTTTTTTACATCCCTTTGCTACTTCTTTTCGTAGTGAAATAAACTTCCTCATCAAAACTATCAGTAAAGACTTCTTTTCTAGTGCTAGTATCAAAACCCTTATCACCTAATACAAATGTAGAGATGAGGTTTTTGTTCAGCTCCGAAATAAACAATACATCGAAGAATGTAACTATGGATGTCTTTCCTTTTACTAACACTTTCAGATCAACCGATCCTACAAGAGTAGTAGTGACTATTCTCCCATCCCCATACTCTATCTCTACGATGGGAATCTTTCTTATTTTTGTGAACAGGTGTTTATCCTTACACATGTGCTTGGAGGCGCCTGAATCTACAATCCAGCATGCTTCACCTTTCAATCCACCGAAAGCACATTTCTGCTTTCGTGGAATTTCGACCTCGTTTTTCGCTTCCAAATCCTCATCCAATAGGAGTTCATCGTCCTCGTCCTCGGATTCGGCCTCATGTACCTGTGTCACAAGGGCCTTTTCTTTCCTCTCGAGGATCCACCGGTCTGCCCGTTCTTTAATCGCAGCTCGGTTAACTTAGTGCATTCAACCATATAGTGCCCCGGTTTCTTACAAAAATGGCACAAACCCTTGGGAGTCCTTGGTCCCCTGAATTTGCTCCCCTGAGCAGTAAGTTATGAAGGGTCAAAGTTGACCTTTTTGTACAGCATCTCTCTGGGAGAGAAGTTCCAATCTATCAAATTTTTCTAAGTCCTATCTCTCTCACAGACTCTATCTACTGATGTACGGAACCAATCAGATTACAGTTACGTACGCAAAAGTACATCTGCCGTTGTACTTTATGTACGAACATTGTACGACATGTCCCAAATGTCGACACATGTCATTTTTGGATTCGTTCTTAGAATCCACGGAGATGTCGTAATCTAATGTGATTGTGCCACGTGGCGATTGATGTGACGTCGACCGCAAACCGCCAAAAACCTATTGCGTGATCTCGGCATGCTTCGTGGCCGTCCGATCAACCGGATTACAATCGTGGCCGTCATAAATACTTGCGCAATATTCGTTTCGCCTTTGAAACAAAATGCGCGGTATCCAATTCTAATGTGCCGTACGCCGTATATTACAAACTAAATCTATGTCTAAATATCCCGTTGAATAAAGATAACTGACGTGTAAACATTTAAATAACTATCATACGCTATATCATACATCTTTCGTTTAAACTAGTTGGCTAAGGCTACCGACTACTAACTAATTTGCGGACGGGTAGGTACCCGGTTCAAACCTTGGGCCCGTCAAATATATTTTGGTAAAATCTACTAACCTAATATCTATCCCCGTCGGGATAGCATAGGCGGCCATGGCTCTATCTCCCTCTCCAACTTTCAGTGACTACGACAAGTGTGGGCGCTGGAGAGAGGAGTTAGAGGCAGACTGCCTCTGCTTCTTTTTTGCATTTTACAAAACCTAGAAAATACTAAAATAACCTTTTATTTCTACAGGCAAATATACCTACCTATTTAACTAATCTATTTCCCGTAAACCTCTGGATAGCCTAGGTAGCCATGGCTCTAGCTTCCTCTCCAACTTCTCAATGACTACAACAAGTGTGGGAGTTTGGAGAGAGAAGTTAGAGGCAGACTTCCTCGGCTTCTTTCTATATTCCAATTTAGACCTAGAAAATAATAAAATAACCATCGATTTCTACACTCCCCTTATTTTCTAGTCACTCTTTAATTTCAGACCACACTTCTCCCTGCAGAAAATTAGTTTAGGGGAAGGCACAGGTTTGGTCATCATATGTGCTACCATCTCACTATCTAGTCGGTACTCTAAACTGATTATTTTGTTTTCTACTTTCTAAAGTTGAGTCTAATGTCCATGTGTTTAGCTTTAAAATTATGTTTAGGATTGGCAAAAATAGCGATTGCAGCCTGATTATCACAAAAAAAATTATTCACACCACTCTTAAGGTGACCAAGCTCACCAAGCAAAGACTTGACCCACATCAATTCTTTTACAGCAGAGTAAGAGGCCATATACTCAGCCTCCATAGTGGACTGAGCAATAACCTTTTGTTGTTTGCTACTCCAACAGCAAGCCCCATCACCCACATATAATACATATCCAGAAGTACATCTCCTCATCGGAGCATCACCGTAACTTGCATCACTCCAAGTAGGCTAAAAGAATCTTAGAATTTGCTTCCCTGAGCAGGAAGTTATAAAGTCTCAAAGTTGACCTTTTGTACAGGAGCTCTCTGGGAGAGAGGGGTCTACCTACCAAATTTTCTAAGTCTTAAATCCCTCTCTAAACCCTATACTACTAGAGTACAGCACCAATCAGATTACTGTGTCGTACAAAAAATTACAAATGCCGATGTACTTTTTGTACGGCCATCGTACGCCTTGGCGAAAATGTCAACGCCTGCCATGTCCAGATTCGCTCCCGTATTCTCCGAAGATGCCGTAAGCCAATGTGATTCTACCACGTATCAATTTACGTGGCGATGACCAAAAACGGCCAAAGCGACCATTCTGCAATCTCGGCATCTATCCCGACCGTTCGATCAAGATCGACCTTTGATTATAGCCATCAAAAATAGATGTGTGGTATTTGTTTCGCCGTCAAAACAAATGCGCGGTAATAGTTTTGGGAGTACCGTACACTGTACGTTTACAAAAATTGTATCTATGTCAGAAGACTGTTCGCGCCGTTAAATGAAACCATCTACGTATACATCTATAAATATTTATGAAACCCTATATATCTCAACACTGATCGTAGACTAATAGGATAAAGCTATTGGCTACTGTTTGACTTGACGGACGGCATGTACCAAGATCAAATCCTGGGTCCGTCAAGTTTCTTTTGGTAAACCTATCGAACTACTACCTGTCTCTCTCTGGACAGCATGGGAAGCATGGCTCTAGCTTCCTCTCCAACCTTCAGTGACTGCGATAAGTGTGGGAGTTAGAGAGAGGAGTTAGAGGCAGACTGCTTTTGCTTATTTTTTGCTCTTTATCTTTACATGTTTTAAACCTAGAAAATACAAATAAAACCTTTAGTTTCTACAGGTGCCTCAAAAAGAGTCGGAAATGGAAGAGGAGGAAACAACATCCGTGGATCCCCAAATTTTAGCACTGGTAGAACATGAGCCTGATGTTCCCCAACCGCAACCACTGGCACCACAGATTGTCCTACGAAGGGCGATCAAGATCTAAGATTGCAAATCACTCGGCGACGGCTAGAAGTCGCTGATCTTATTTTAGGCTCGTGGAGACGAAGTATCTAAGCCTCCAACAACTGTTTGATGAGCTGAAAGACAGCCACCAGCAGCTCCTTCGACGGACCAACTTGCTCCATCACGAATTCTTGGAGTTTCGCCGCGAGACCTTCAAAATACTCCGACAACTCCAATTTCCTTAGTGTACAAAAATTCAGCTGGACGTTGAATTCCTAGTGTGAGACAATGTAATAGGGTTAGAAGGATTTAGTGGGATGAGGGTAGAACGGAGCACCTGCTATAGTTGCGGTGTTCGACAACGCGGTTGCTATGTTAGAGCAACGTAGCTGCGATATCGGACTAGCTTAGTATGGCAGCATAGCAACGCATCAGAATGTGATAGCTGTTGTACTTCTAGAACCTAGTGTGGTTAGGACACGACAGACCGAGGGCTGCCACGTATATATAGCGGTACAGTTGTAATGCTGAGTTGTTTAGCGGCTAGCTAGTTTAAATGACTGAAGACGTTAGTAAAAGGGGACACCCTTTTTGAGTGAGCACTCTTTAACGGAATCTTGTGTTGTCTTCTTCCGATTTATACACTCTAGAGCTCTTTCTTGTGGATGCCCTTACTTTTGCTACGAGTGGTTCCTATAAGCATTCCGCTGTGCATCGTAATGTTGTTTTTACTCCTTTTACAGATAGGGTGATTATTAGTGTTGTACATTGACAAACTTTTTATCGCGATAAATTTGATATTCGATATATCAAAAATCGAACAGTCACAAGGCCCAATATTTTTCTTTACGAACAACAAAAATGATCGTCATATATTTGGTGGGAGGTGGGGTTCTGTTGCGCTTAGAATAATGTTCGTGGAATAGTACAGATGATCCCCCCTTGTTTGGGTTTTTGATTTTTTTTTGGATACACAAACAACGTAGGTATCGCGTTGGTTATAGACCGAATAACTTATCGCAATACCTCGCATTTCTATCGTGATATTTACCTTCTCGAAATAAAGGACGATATATAGAGTATCACTATGTAAAAAAAAGACTCATTTAACACGGATGAGAGGCTCTGAATAGACGACACTAGTAACTACATTCAAGAAATTTGCCTTGCTATTGAGGGTAAATTGTACACTTTTAGGTTTGAACTGGTGTAAATCTACTCATTGGTAAAGATTAACCAGGAAAGCTGCAAAAGACTCCAAACCGACCCTTCGTTATTGCTCTATGTTCTCGAGATTGCGATGAACTGACACTTGTCTCAACAATATTGGGTTAAGTTTTTGGTTATTTTTGAAGGTTTTAGAATGGCTGTTGAATTGCAGATGTTCATCGAAAGCAACTTTTTCTTTACCAAATGAAAATGTTAAGCTTCAATCAGTAGAAAAACAAAAGCAAAAACATTTAAAAAGTTATTTTAAAATTACATGTCAGAGGGAGAGAGAGACTTAAATATAGCCTCTAAGCCACTCGACATTTTCTACTTGATGTTATACCTGCTTCACGCCTGAAGACATTTTTCAACAATATGTCGAGCGATGATGAGGCCATATTAGTTCCACTTTTCTAAAAGCAAAAAAAAAAAAAAACAAACAAAATAAACGCAACTGTAACCTCTAGTAAAAAGCTTTTGCTTGTGTGCGTGAATAGTTTGATCGATATCGATTCACCTTCATAAGGAAAAACATTTATAACAATTTGAAAAACATGACTCGCTTTTGATTAAAAACTTGATTTTGAAGTATAAGCTTTTATTTCATAATCTCCTGCTCGTTCTTTCCAAACCCTCTCTTTCATCCTCACCAAAATCATTTTTCCTGTTGTACAAAGAAAACAAGCGCGCGCAAGAAAGCATAAACTCAAAGAACACATATTCGCCCGTGTATTGGGACACTTGAAAACACTTGAAAACATTGTACGTAGAATCTTCGCTATAATACAAGTAAGTTCGCTAAGCTTCAAGTACATGGGGACATACCCTAATAAGGAGAATCTTCACTATAATGCAAAGTAATACTTCAAAGTATCGATTACATGGGGACACCCCATAAGCATGCTACGCTCATCAGTTTTACAATCATTGTTTTGAAGAATTGTATATTTGCATGTCGAGTTTTTCCGTTGCCAGTAAATTTAAGTGTCGCATACCAAACTTGAAAACCCAATTTTCGTTTTGCATATCGGGAAGGGTGACGGCATTTGTCGTTGGATCGATTAAGCTCTGAGCTTTCGGGAAAAAAAAAGTCGTCACTTTTAGAGCTTTTCATGAATTCAACTATTCTGTCATTCTGAGATTTCAGTCTTAACCATAGTTCAAAAGTAGGCGCTTTTATGGTAGGCTTTTGGTCGGCGCCTTTATTGTAAGTTGTGTTATGGGCTTTTCATGTGATCTTCTTAGATCACTACTTTGATCAGCGACCGTCCGATCGTCCGAATGTGACGGTGTAAATAAAATTATTTGGTCCTAATGTTTTAATTGGTCCAATTTTTCTTCCGAATGTTTTAATTGGTTTGTATGTTTTGCATACAATAGGCATATTGTATGGGCCTACTTTCACCTACTTTTGAACTATGGTCTTAACCTGTTGACGCACATACTCATGGCACGAGAATGTGTTGAAATTATTAATGAACATTTGTTGAATCATAGTTCGACATGAATTGCCAGTTCCGTTCGCCAGAATCGTTACGAGACATGCTAATTCCTGTAAAGCTTCACTCCAGTTTGAATGCTTGTGACGTGGACGTTTTGAGACCGCTTACAGCTATAGTATTATAAACATAAAAACTATTATTAACTGCTCTTGAGCTCTATTTTATGTTCAATTGCTAAAAGGAAAACCACATCGACTAAGTGAATTTAACGCTTATAGTGATTCACGGCATAGTTCAAAAGTAGGCGTTTTTATGGTAGGCCTTTGGTCGGCGCCTTTATCGTAAGTTGTGTTATGGGCTTTTCATGTGATCTTCTTAGATCGCTACTTTGATCAGCGACCGTCCGATCGTCCGAATCTGACGGTGTAATTTTTTTTTTTGGTCCAAATGTTTTAATTGGTCCAATTTTTGGTCCGAATGTTTTAATTGGTCCGAATAGTCCAAATACAATATGGGTCTTAAGGTCATATTGTATGTTTTGCATACAATAGGCATATTGTATGGGCCTACTTTCACCTACTTTTGAACTATGATTCACGGTTACAGAGATTCTCGGTTAGCTGTTTCGGAGTTAACTGTAGCGCACTATTGGTTCGACAACATTCACTTGCACATGGAAGTGTACGGTTCCAACGCCACACACACTCGTTAGTAGGAAGCCATGATGGTTCTCTCTGCGGACATAAAATTTTCCTCTACCGTCTGCCCTAAGTACCCATACAATATTCTCTCCTCGTCATGACCACGTCTGCGGAGCCCTAAGGATTCTCAATGTGGACTCTTCGATTTTGGTTGTTTCCTCCCTCTTAATATCTCTTTACTCCACTCCTCTCACCGTTTTATTTTAACTTGTCAAAATTTTCCCTCTTCTTCCTGATCTACTTCTGGTTCGATGTACGGCCACAGTCCTTCCCCCGTTACTCG
>JBBHKE010001764.1:21480-77939 GCA_037447655.1 Zygnema cylindricum
GATGTTAAGTTGTCGGTAAGATTTTGGAAGTTTTTATCGTTTTTTAATTGGGTTATAACAACTCTATCCACATACAAGTAGCGTTAGAGCTTTTGTATCTCGTTATTCCTTCCCAGCCAAACCTCAGAAAACGTCAACGCACCAATTACAAATGGTTACTCATCTAAATGTGGACCAGTTTGGATTTTCACATGTTAGTTGAGAGTTGGCGTTACGTTAAAAGAAGTTACATCAATTATCACTACGGATAATTCTCGGATACGATACCTCACATTTCTATCATGATATTAGCCTTCTCGAAATACTAGGACGATATATAAAGTATCACTATGTAAAAAAAAAACTCATTAAACACCGACAATAGGCTCTTAATAGGCATCACTATTAACTACATTGAAGAAAATTGCATTGCGGTTGAGAGTTGATTGTACACTTTTAGGTTTGACCAGGTGTAAATCTACTCATTGGTAAACATTAACCACGCAACTGCAAAAGACTCCAAACCGACCCTTCCTTATTGCTCTATGTTTTCGAGATTGCGATGAACATACACCTATCTCAACAATATTGGGTTAATTTTTTGCTATTTTTGAAGGTTTTAGAATGGCTGTTGAATTGTAGTTGGTCATCGGAAGCAACTTTTTCTTTACCAAATGAAAATGTTAAGCTCCAATCAACATAAACAAAAATAGATAAAACAGTTAAAAAGTTATTTTGGAAATATATGTCCGAGGGAGAGAGAGACCTGAATATAGCATCTAAGTCACTCGACATTTTCTACTTGATGTTATACCTGCTTCACGCCCTATACATGTAAACTGCTTGAAGATATTTTTCAACTATCTATTGAGCAGTGATGAGGCCATATTAGTTACACTTTTCTTAAAGCAAAAAAAAAAAAAAACGCAACCGTAACCTCTACACAAAAGCTTTTGCTTGTATGCGTGAATAGTTTGAATGATATCGATTCGCCTTCATAATGAAAAACATTTATAACAATTTGAAAATCATGACTCACTTTCGATTAAAAATGTGAGTTTGAAGTATAAGCTTTTCTTCATGATCCCTGCTCGTTTTTTCCAAACCCTCTTCTTCATCCTCACCACAATCATTTTTCTTGTTGTACAAAGATAATAAGCGCGCGCAAGAAAAGCATAAACTCAAGGAACACATATTTGTACGTGTCAAAAAATTTCAAAATTTTAAAATGATCTGAAGCACGAGGAAAAGTACACGATTCGTTATGTTTTGTCCGTTTGCGTTCAATATGACGGCAAAAAGTACACAATTTGTCTTTGGTTTGTCCGTTTGTGTCCGGTACAGTTTTTTTTTGGCAGGGGTCTTAGGATTCTGATGTCATTCCACGTCGACTGGACACGAGACGCAAAGGCAAAGCGCATCTCTTTCAACTATGAAACAACACAGGCTGGAAGGCGGTACTTCTTCAACGTCACAGAAAGACATGCGACGTCACAAACAGTTACAAAAACTATCGTGCGAGAACACAGATTGTAAACGGTTGTCACAAGTATTATCGACGTATACAATTGTCAAAGAAGCAAGTTACGATTTTGTTCTTACGACATTGGGACACTTAAAAACCTCGTACGTATAATCTTTGCTAGAATACAAAGTAAGTTTCCTAGGCTTCAAGTACATTACCTTAATAAGGAGAATCTTCACTATAATGCAAAGTAATTCTTAAAAGTATCGATTACATGCGGGCACCCCCTAAGCATGCTACGCGCATCAGTTTTACCCATAGTTAAAAAGTAGGTGAAAGTAGGCCTATACAATATGCCTATTGTATGCAAAACACACAATATGACCTTAAGACCCATGTTGTATTCGGACCTATTCGGACTAATTAAAACATTCGGACCAAAAATTGGACTGATTAAAACATTCGAACCAATTTTTTTTACTTACACCGTCAGATTCGGACGATGGGACTGTCGCTGATCAAAGTAGCGATCTAAGAAGATCACATGAAAATCCCATAACACAACTTACGATAAAGGCGTTGACCAAAGGCCTACCATTAAAACGCCTACTTTTGAACTATGGTTTTAACAATGGAATTTCTAATCGCCAAGACGATTTTTGCTGCTTGCAGGTAGTTGTCAGAAATTGTACATTTGATGTACAGTTTGACGAGGTTTGTGCCTTAATAATCACTTATTCTCACCCGCAGTCACACTGGAGACATTTTTTATTATGTATTTCCTAACCCTACACACTCACTCACTACTCACTACAATGATAAAAAACAAGTACACTTGGAATCAATACATAGCAAACAGTCCCTAAATATAACGACCTAATGCACGCTGAGTGCGCCTGCCATAGCCTGCAGCATCAAGCTACCTTTACTCTCATAAATTTGCTCTCTGTAAACTAACAAAATGTGGCAGGATTGTTTTGCTGGATCGTTGTAAGATCGGCCGTACAAAGGTATTGCCGCTTCGTCGTACACATAAAATACTTCCGCGGACAAAAAAGTCGCATCACGCTTCGCGAGCCAACATTTCCTCGCAATCGACCATCGTGCGACTCGTACAACGGAATACCGGTCGGCGCTCGCACCAAACTGAACCGACACAAAAGTACAATACCGAACAAAACAAAACGCGAACCGAACAAAAAGTTTGATTGCGCGATTTCCGCCAACGCCGATTCGCCCAATATCCTAACATTTCGCTTTCAATGTAAGTATGTTGATTCGTAAATAGAGTGGCTTGATTTTGTCGCGCGTGACGACGCTTATTTTTTTCATTTAATTTCAAACGATAGTATTACGCCGGTTCTTTTTATTATAAAAGTTTATTTCGTTTCGTGCGTTATAACATTTCTGTACGAGACTTATAGTACTTTAGTTTCAATAGGTTTTGTTTTACTTTGCGTCTAAGTTCAATGTAACACTTAGACAATTAAATTTAAATTTTGCGGCTAAGTGCTCTCACCGTTGAGCTCACATAACGACAAAAAGTTACTGTCTGCGGTACAATTTTTTTTTGGCAGGGGTCTTAGGATTCTAATGTCATTTCACGTCGATTGGACAGGAGACGCAAAGGCAAAGCACATCTCTTTCAACTATGAAACAACACAGACTGGAAGGCGGTACGTCTTCAACGTCACAGAAAGACATGCGACGTCACAAGCAGTTACAAAAACTATCGTGCGAGAACACAGATTGTAAACGGTTGTCATAGGTATTATCGACGTATACAATCGTCACAGACGTAAGTTACGATTTCGTTTTTACTACATTGGGACACTTGAAAACCTTGTACGTAGAATCTTCGCTAGAATACAAAGAAAAGTTTGCTAGGCTTCAAGTACATGGGGACATACCCTAATAAGGAGAATCTTCACTGTAATGCAAAGTAATTCTTCAAAGTATCGATTACATGGGGACACCCCACCCCCTAAGCATGCTACGCGCATCAGTTTTAACCATAGTTAAAAAGTAGGTGAAAGTAGGCCCATACAATATGCCTATTGTATGCAAAACACACAATATGATTTTAAGACCCATATTGTATTCGGACCTATTCGGACCAATTAAAACATTCGGACCAAAAATTGGACCAATTAAAACATTCGTACCAAATTTTTTTACTTACACCGTCAGATTCGGACGATCGGACGGTCGCTGATCAAAGTAGCGATCTAAGAAGATCACATGAAAAGCTCATAACACAACTTAAGATAAAGGCGCCGACCAAAGGCCTACCATAAAAACGCCTACTTTTGAACTATGGTTTTAACAATCATTGCTTTGTAGAATTGTATACTTGCATGTCGAGTTGTTCCGTTGCCAGTAAATGTAAGTGTCGCATACCGAACCAGAAAACCCGATTTTCGTTTTGCATATCGGGAATGGTGACGGCATTTGTCGTTGGATCGATTAAGCCCTGAGCTTCGGGAAAGAAAAAGTCGTCACTTTTAGAGCTTCTCATGAATTCAACTATTCTATCATTCTGAGATTTCAGTCTTAACCTGTTGACGCACATACTCATGGCAAGAGAATGTGTTGAAAATATTTATGAACATTTGTTGAATCATAGTTCGACATGAATTGCCTGTTCCGTTCGCCACAATCGCTACGAGACATGCTAATTCCTGTAGAGCTTCACTCCAGTTTGAATGCTTGTGACGTGGACGTTTTGAGACCGCTTACAGCAATAGTATTATAAACATAAAAACCATTATTAACAGCTCTTGAGCTCTATTTTATGGTCAATTGCTAAAAGTAAAACCACATCGACTAAGTGTTTTTAACGCTTATAGTGATTCACGGTTACAGAGATTCTCGGTTAGCTGTTTCGGAGTTAACTGTAGCGCACTGTTGGTTCGACAACATTCACTTGCACATGGAAGTGTACGGTTCCAACGCCACACACACTCGTTAGTAGGAAGCCATGATGGTTCTCTCTGCGGACATAATATTTTCCTCTACCGTCTGCCCTAAGAACCCATACAATATTCTCTCCTCGTCATGACCACGTCTGCGGAGCCCTAAGGATTCTCAATGTGGACTCTTCGATTTTGGTTGTTTCCTCCCTCTTAATACCTTTTTACTCCACTCCTCTCACCGTTTTTTTTTAACTTGACAAAATTTTCCCTCTTCTTCCTGATCTACTTCTGGTTCGATGTACGGCCACAGTCCTTCCCCCGTTACTCGCGTCTTCACTCCACCTCGCTCCTCCTCTCCCTCCATACGATCAGTCGGCCGTGTGGATTCTTCCCCTAGGACGCCATTAACTTCCGCCAACAGTTTTGACCGTACAGACTCCACACGCTTTGCTCCAAATACTTTTCAGTACAATGGACGCGTGGCAGCTTCTCTTTTGCCCTGTGTCATTGTACTCCTTGGGGCTGGAGGAACTCCTGTGGTGGCAACTCTTCTCGCCGGGCTTATGCTATCGTACATTCTAGATGCCCTACAGTTGAAAAATGGGGCGTTTCTTGGAGTCTGGGGAGCTTTTTTCGCTACAGGAGTAGCCATGATTGTGACAGGAATTGGTTCCGGGCCGCACATTCCTCCTATTTTGTCTGGACTCATTGTGCTCACAAGCCTACACGTGGTGTTTCTATGTGGAATTTGGACGTCTTTACAGTTTAAATGGCTTCAGTTAGAGCATCCGGCTGTGGTGGTCGCATTAGAACGAATTTTGTTTGCTTGCTGCCCGCTGACTGCAGCAGCCGTACAGACTTGGGGAGTCGTGGCAGCTGTTGGAATAGCTTATGCCCCTTTTTACCTCATGCCCATTCAATTTATCCTCTACTGGCTTTTTTCCATTCCTCAGCTGTCATCATTTCGCAACAAAAATGATCGATCTTTGGGGGGGCAACTGGGAGATGGTGGAGTTTTGGGTCCCCTGGAGGCTTGCATACACACTCTTGTCCTCCTTTTCCTACCTCTGGCATTCAACTTCGCAGTTCACCATTCTTTAGTTTTGCATTCTATGAACGAGATATGCAATCATTTGCTCCTTTTCTTTGTACCGTTCCTCTTTCAGTTGTTTGCTTCAACTAGAGGAGCTTTATGGTGGATTTTTGGAGATCAACGCCAAATGCGTCAGGTGAGAATTCCTTTACAGTTACCTTCAAACCTTGTTGTTCCTTCTGTTCCTTTTTTTTGGACGAAGCTTGGTCCTATCTCGACCGCAGGGCTGCCCGGGCTGACAATTTTTTCCATAGGAATAATAAATGACTCCACCCTTCGGATAGATGAGAAGCATTTTTTGTTAAGTTTTTCTTAACTTGGATAAGCAAGTTTTTATTTCTTGAGGGCTTACACGCTCCCCCGACATTTAGTGAATGATTATTGAAGAAAGGCAGTCGTGAATGCTATAACAGTATATAGTGGGCAATTTGGTTCAGTATTGCTATTATGAAATTCTTTAACCTTCCTACTCCAGGATCAGTTTTTGTTAAAGTTCAGAATGTTTGTCTACTGTCATGTACCATTTTCATATTACCCAATGGAAGGAATTGAAACATGGGAAGGCATGCATAAAATATTATTTGGAAAACAAGGTCCTGAGCAAATGTGGTGCTTTCAACAACTTGCAATTATCTATGGTTGTTAAACTTTGATGCAAAATTCTTCGCAAAGCATGTAAAGCCATTTCTGCCAGCATTCTTATAAATTATATTTACCTTTCACCATTCACTTCTCTTTCTATATCAACATATATATACATTTCTCGTTCACTCCTCTTTCAATATTGACATATATCAATTACTTCTCTTTCAATATAGACATAATCATCATGCCTGTGAGGAGGTCTTAGGCCACCACATTTATGAACCAGTGATATATACATTACAGCCAGGTTTTCTCTCCTTTTCTTTTTGATTGGTGCTGACAATCCGACAAAATTTTACCATAAAGAGGAATCTTTTGCTTTCTCTCCCTGTGCCAAGTTGGAAAAATAAATAAAAGAATGTGAGCAAAATTAAAGGACTGTTATTGATTTATTTTGTTTTCTATTGTGTATGTGGATCACGCTTGATCTTGTCTCCGTGTATTCCCAAGTAAAGGTTCATCATTAATATTTAATTTTGAAAACAAGCTCCTGTGTTCTTAAAGTCAGTCGTCAGTGTCACTATGTTCTCTTCAGTACACTGCCCATCACTATTATACTTAATCACTCTTATTTTAGTGACTGGTTTTTTGAGCCAGAATCATGATTAGAGTTAAAAACACTACTTATCGGCCCATGATGAGTGACGCTCCATAACATTTTTTAGTGTAGTTAATGTTAATGCTGTTAACGCTAATAATTTACCAACTCTAATAGCGATGGGTGGCTTAGTGTGGTGAAGGCATTGATTATTTGAGTCTAGGAACTCATTCGTGCCTCTGCATTAGCAACTTGTTCCTCACATGATATTACTGGCAAGCTTCTAAAGTTACACTAAGGTTATGGCTCATGTACTCTCTCTCTCCCCCTTCCCTCCACCTCTACCTCTACCTCTTCCTATGTACCTTTTCCATATGTTACACACAGGCATGCCGTATTGAAAACACACAAAAAAAAAAAAACATGATGGTAAAATCTGAAACTGCCTCTTTGCAGGTCCGAATCGTAAATGGAGCCGTAGCACTTGCAGTCGTGCTCGCCTGTTTGGAAGTTCGGGTCATATTCACGTCCTTTGGACATTATATCCAGCTGAGGGCCCCCTTCAACTACATTTTAGTCACTGTGGCTCTCTATGGAGGAGGGTTTGGAGCTGCTGCCCATGTTCTGGGCTTGCTCCGAGGAACGATTGGAAAAGTACTCGTGTCGGTGGTGCTTGTCGTTTCTGCAGTTTCGGGCTCCATTGTCTTAGGCATGCCGTGGAAGGTGGGCCAATTTCGTTTTGTTTATCTCATCAATTATGGCTTCCCTGAGGTTATGGACCACTTGATATGAATCGAATCACTCCTGGTCAATGTTTGCATGTACGTGAATGTTGATGCATATAGATGTATGTGAGTGTTGTCACGTTTCGGATCAGAATTATGTCAGCAAAGTGTTTTCCTGTAGAGCTACAGGGAGAGAAGCATAGCATGCAGCCGAATGGCAGCTAGAATGATACACCGTGACTCGCTATTAGCGTTGATAATCCTAATTCGGTGCCTGTTTTTTCTGGCTCCTGAACATAAAATAGTGTTAATAATACTGATTTTTTTTTTCTTAACGTTAATTTTGTAAGCGGTTGAAAATTGTCGACATCACCCAAAACTTAAATGAGGACCACTAAAATAAAGCCCACGCTATTATATTTTTAACAATAATAGCGATTCACTCTGTAGTTTGAAAACCAATCTTACAGTGGCCTGAAGTTTTAATTGTCAAGATATTTTTACATTTACATATTCAACGGGACAAATATTGAACAAGGCTATCGAGCGATGGCATAGGTTTGAATTTGACTTTGTGCAAGTAACCTTTTTAAGGAGTTAAATGTGAACCAGAAGCTGCATCATTTGGGACCCTGCGTTCTCCACATACAACTGCTGAAAACTTTTCATATGAAAACCAGTAAAGTGGTTTTTAAACAACGAATTAAACCTTTGCGTTTTCTTCTATTCCGGTCGTCTTTTTCTTGGTAATGGAAAGATATAGCAGTCTGTAGCTGGCAAAAATTAAGAACCAGTATGCCTTGCTATTTAGTATGGTAACGATTCTCCTTGCTTGTTTTTTACAGTGGAATGCTTGCGCATATTGAAACTGCCGATTGATATAATTAGGATGATACTTGACCTGTTATAAATATGTCAATCAATAGTAAATAGAGCGTGTTCAGTCAGGAGTTATATTTAGTGTTGCATCTGGCAGCACAATCGCAGTGGTAAGTCTGATATGCTGTCCACACAGTCTATATTGTTTAGCTTCCCTGAAATAAAATTTGAGAAAGATGGGCATGAAACTGGTTGCTGAAGCTCATTATCAAATTTGTTTGGTGGTGGTCTTATTGTGTTAATCAATAGACTGAATAGTTTAGAAACCTAATGGTTGTTGAATATGGTGGCTAAGCGCGGCAAGCTTCATTCGGGGTTAAAAGGCTCATACATTTCATAACCATAGTTGTTTAGTTATCATGTTTGCATTTGTTACGCATGCAGGATTTTTTATTTTTATATTGGTTGTATTCTTCAGTTTTTTCTGAGACCAAATGCGCTTCACATTTAGATAACGCGGATTCCCTTTTATCCACCCTCTCAACTGTGTAAGCCATTATTATTACCGTTATTATTATTGTTTTTATTCATATTATGCAAAGTGCTTTTCAATTCATAAATAGGCCACCGTTATCCTCCTTTTTGTGCAGATAATTCCTGCTCCAGCAATTGGAGCTGTTTATTTGGCCCAATATTATTCATCGGGTGGGGCACCCTCGTACTTCATTTTCCTTCTTGCAGCCACACTATCTGCTGCGTGGTTCATCCTTCACAACTTTTGGTTTTTAGATGCAAGTCTGGGAGGAATGCCTATCAAGACTATATGCGGGTTACTGCTTGGAAGCCTTGTATTGGCTCTGGCTGTCCCTGGAGTCACTCTTCTCCCTCGGGCAAATTTTTTGGTGGGCGTTGCTTTTGTCGCTCAGGCGTTCCTCGTTTGCAGGTGTGTTTAACGTCACATTATACACATTTTAGGAAGCTGGACACAATTGCATGGGCGATATGTACATTCTCTAAAGCAAATAATAGTTTCGATTCTGTTCTCTGTCAGAGGAAACTTGAGAATTAGGCTTTAAAACAACCTGAGTGTATTGGTGACTGACTACAGGTGAATTGGACAACGGTGACTAGTAAATCATTTTTTACTTAAACAAGTTACGATTCGCCAGGCTTCAAGACATAATAATATGGACATTATGCATTTTGTCCTATGTTCGACGTTTATGTCTTTGCAGGTTGGAGAACCGATTTTACAATTTGGGTCATGATGAGGAAGGACTGTACCCGAGTTACCTTGTGGTCCTTACCACCATTGCTGGTTTTGTTGCTGCAAGACGATTGGAAGCTGATAAAAAGATGGGGCCATGGGCGGCTTGGATTGGATCATGTCTCTACCTTGCCAAACTGCCCATGCTTCTGGTAACCTCAGACAATGTCGTGTGGGCCAGTGCCATTTTGATGCTGGCAGTCACTCCTCCTTTTCTGCTTTACAGGTAGGTGAAAATGGTCCTTACAAAAGTGTCTTTTCTGGCTTCTTCTCGGCTCGACAAAGTAGAAAAGCATGTTTTTTGGCTTCTTTTCTGCTCTACAATTAGGTGACAATCCAAATTTGTGTTTTCTAGCTTCTGCTTCTGGGTCAGTGGGAGGGTTTTTCTTATAGTTTTTTTCTCATAGTTTTATGTGCCTGTCTCTGTCTTGACTTGCCTGTATGTTTTGTCATAATAAAACTGATGGTCTGTGGCTTTCTTTCTGAATAAAGAGGGATTACTTTCCTTACGTTTATGTCTGCTATACCTTTATACGTTCCCATTTAATTTCAATAGAAGTGGGTTCCCACTCCTGAGCTGTGCGTGTATACACAAAATTTATACGTCATATGCTGAACTCCTGTAATTAGTTCGTGAGGTGGGTACAGAAATGCTAATATTTTAGAGTGCTTGGATTTTACTTTTTGTAATCGTTGTTTTTCACACTTTACCTTGGAGAATGGAGGAAAGAAGGTGGTTGTTGCATTGGAAGTTCAGAAGTTACCATGCATGAGATAAATGCTTTTGTTTGGTTTAGGTACCGTCATATATACTGTATTTGTATTTGTATATATATAGGGTTTTTTAGGTTTTTTAGGGTATACATATGCATACATATATATATATATGTATTTTTCTATGCATGAACAACATAACAGAAGATAAAGAAGAATCAATGTTTTGGCGATAGGGTTTATGTGTGGTGAATTCAAGAACTCAATCGCCAATTCACCTTCACATTTGACTAGGTGGAAGCGACTATTGGATGCAAAAGTTGCACATGATGAGTGACTGCTGTCTCATCGGTGTTACTGGCCACAGATTTGCAGGAATTGTATAGAAACTGATACATCTCAAGAATGTGCAGAGATAAAGCAAAAGGAGGTGCCAGAATGAAAGCTTGGCAAGGTTTTGCGCATATTGGCACGATTATGGTGGCTGTGTGGCTTTGCCGGTTTACTCTCTTCGACGCTCTTTTGTGGTGGAATGGTCGTCGCCCGTCACATAGTCTTCTTCTCGGGCTTCTCCTCCTGGCCTGTGTGACAGCCTGTTTGCCGATCATCACCCACCACTTTCCTCATGTGCAGGTTAAATCTTTCTTTCCTATTCACAGCAAATTTAGTTTGTTCAAAGCAAGATGCTTGTGGGTTTTTGAGGTTTTTTCTTGCCGTAGTGTAACTTGTTGCTTGGTGTATGAACTGCATTTTTTTTTTTATGTATGTATATATGTATATATTTTAGGAATCTCTTGATGCATCTTGAATCAGGATAACCAGCAGAAGGGCATTTAATGGGCCAGACAAACACTTCGAACTGTATTGGCTGGTCTTGATTTGAACCACATGATTGCAATTTGAACAAACTGAAATATATTCTATCCTATATTTAGCTTTGTCTTTTCTCTTAATTATTAAAAATCGGGGGACTTTTTCAATGTATTAACTATTAGTCAAATTCAACCAATGGTGAAAATAGTCCCTGAAATACCCTAAAAAACCCTAAGAACCCTTTAACTTTAAAGCATCTACGGAAGAATTCATGGTTTACCACACCTTCCTACACGGATATGAGTTAGAATGGAGCAAGTATATTTATGGACCATTTGAACTTCAAATATCTAGAAGTTACGGTGGATGTAAAGTACTCTTTAGAAGGCAGCTCAGTATACGTGATATTTTATAAGAAAGCACCTCATGTGCAAAGGACATGCATGTGTAGTTTGAGTGTCGAAGTATCACAGATGTACATCAGGAGTTTGGAGATGTTACAAAAATCGGTATGGCTATATACGAATAACTCAATTTTTCAGTCGCTGTTGAAAGGAAATAGATGGTTTGTTGTTACATTGTTAGAAAATTTAGGCCTTACTTTCTGCTATGACTTTGACATCCTAATGATTTTTCGTCGTTGTTTATCATTTATTAATTTGTCGCGACGGGCTAAAGCAAACAAATGAAGCTGGGACACTTCTGTCCTCTTTTCTTTCTTTCTACAGGCTAGCAGGAGGGCTGCCGTTTTGGTAGTAGCTGCTTCTCTCCTTTTTATTGCGTTACAGCCTCCAGTACCAGTGGGAGGTCATCTTTTGTGGGATGACAAACACATGCCCGACATGGAACCGGATGACTCGACGATTTATGGATCAACGGTTCACAGCGCATCCTGGTCTGCCTGGTTGTTGTGGATTTCCCTCCTTGCTACACTCGCAGCCTCCACATCAGCACTTCCGGTTGCACAGGTATGTACAGATTGCTGGAGAACCTTATGAACTAAATTGCATAGAGATAGTGGCTGTAAGAACGGTATATTACCGCAGAATTCACAAAGTTATCATTGTGGCCGAGAGGGTCGCATGATAAATTAATATATCGGAGGTTATATTGCCGCTGTCCTTTGTCCTTTTATGTGAACCAAGTTAAATAGAAATTACAGTTGTGAGAGCTGTATATTACCTCAGAATCTTATGAACAAACGATCAATAAATTGTAGCTTTGAGAACTGAATATTACCGCGGACTTCTATGAACAGAATTGCCTGTAAATTGTGGCTGTGAAAACCGTACGATGATTATGGGAGGTCATGTTGTCTCTTGTTGGTTCTTTGACCCTTTTTTTTTCCAACTCTTCCAGCAGTAGCAATTTCTGAATGGCATCAAACACGATCAGATGTACTATTTAATCTGGATATTGTATTCCGAGAATGTAATTCTATGTCAATTAACTGGAAGGATTATCTATCTCAGATGGCTATGAATTACAAAAACAGGAATTGTTATATAGAAAAATTTATGTTTTTTTATTTCATCTCTGCTTGAGATGAAGTACAAAGCAGAGATGAAAATACAAAACCATAAATTGTTATACTTAGTTCTTCTTTGCTGAAGCTGGCTCTTGTCACTCTTGCGAATGACCAAACAGTCAACACCACACGTAACTGGTTTCATTGCCAGAAACTGTCAGTGGCTTCATTTAAAGTTTGAAAAGCTCCATTTTTGCAATCTTTAAGTGCATATTTTGTTGGGTGCCTGACAGGTGTCAGCTATCCGGTTGGCCTACGCTCTTGGAATCGGTACCTCTGGCGGCATATACCTTTGCGTCCAATATTTTGCAGAGTCTCCATTGGCCCATTTTTTCATCATTACCGCGACTATCTGCGCCGCTATTTTCCTCGTTTTCACCCAGCAGCCATCAACCTGGAGTCCAAGAGTGTTGCCGGCTGTATATGCAGTACTAATTTGTCTTTTGCCAGTTGTGTGGAGTGCCCTTGGTTTTGGGAAAAAGACAATTGATTCGGACATGGAGAATTACAACTATTATGATGACCTGGCAATTACGGTGCTTTTTCAAACCTTAACAGCTGAGAGTGTGTTTGTTTGGAGGGAGAGAGGAGGGTGTTTGAGAGAAATTTCCCAACGGATGATGTATATCTTTTCATACAATGGGAAAATGGGCAGTTGTTGCTAAGAGGTATATGACGTTTTTAGGGTTTTCTCCTAGTTTTTTACACTGTACATCAGCTGTGGTTGTATTAAAAATGAGCAAATATGAAAGTTTGTTCTTAGAGCATATGAAAGCCATTTTCTTCTGGTTTTATAATTTGTACATCAGGTGCTTTGTTGACATGTAAGAACAGAAAAACTTACATAAAATTTGCACGATGGTAAACCATCTGGGTACATGGGGGGCATTCAGGAGGCTCGCAATTCCCTTTTTGGAATGTACTGTGCTCTCCTTCTTCTCATTGCGTTGGTGATAAAGCTCAAACTTGCCTCTCTCTTGCGAAACAAGAACAGTGGTGGACCTCCTGTCAGCCTTCCAAATCATTCACCTTTTACGCCAAAACATCGGACGATTCAGGTGGATCACTGGAGTTATGCCTGAATTCTCGGAGCTTTTCCATATGATTTTTGTTTCCTGTGTCTGTGATGTAACCTGGTCATTGCTTTCAATACCAATGGATTTACTTCTATAACCGAGTTGTCGAACCAACAATGAGTTGGTATAATAAGTTTTTGTTTTTGCTCACATTCGATTAGGCGGGCTGTTATCATGCTTGTTTTCAGTACTCACTTCAGTTTTTGTTATTATCGTTGTTTTATTTTTAGTTTTTCGTTTTTAGCTCGATGATAACTTACTCCTTGTGTCTCTGTGGTCATTTGCCTCTGTTCTTTACAGCGCCGGCCCGACTTTCTCAAGTCCTTTGCGATAAAAAAGATGATGGTGGAAGGTGCATGGTTACCCGTCATCGGAAATCTATCCACTCTTCTCTGTTTCGTTCTCGCACTCTACATCAACAAAACGATGACAGAAAACTCGGACAAATCCATTTTCGCAATCGCACCTATACTCCTCCTCCTAAACCAGGACGCCAATCTTCTCACTTCCTTTACCGATCGTCAACGATACTTTCCGTTGACTGTCGTTGTTTCACTATTTCTCGTCGTGTGTTCTCTATGGCGAATCTATGACGATGCGTGGTTTGGTTATCAGAGTGATGGATGGCAGTTCAATCACGAGACTGGAGGTGTGTTCTATTTGTTGAAAAACCTCGCTCTCGTGGTTTTGTCCTTACCCAGTCATGTCGCGTTTAACAAGTTTATGTGGGATTATGTTCGGCAATCGGATTACCTCCTTCTTGTCATAACTCCTTTAAATTTGCCGGGGTTGCTTTTGCCGGACGTGGTGTCGATTAGGTCAGTAGCCGCAGTAGGCTCTCTATATGCAGTTGCCCAATACTTCATCTCTCGACATGTGAGAATTACAGGGATGAAGTATATATGAAAAGTAGCTCAAATTTTGCAGTTAAAAAAGGGAAAAAGAATGTCTCTGTTCGTTTGTTTGATTTGTTGGTTATTTTTTTTCTTTGTTGTTCATTTATCTTTCTGTTGCTAATTTTTTTTTAAATAAGTTAGACTTGCATTGCAACAGATACGTTTTTCATCGTGCGTTGTTACTTTTGTCACAAGGCTGGGGAATATGCTTGGTGGATGTCTTGTAGTGTTTTTTATTTTCAGACTTATCTTTGCTTTTGTCGTTTCTTTTTTTTTACTTATCTTTGCAATTGTCAGAAACGCCCTTCATGGGGTAGTAGGGCATACTTTGTAACTTTGATTTTCGCAGAGACCTTTCGACCTTTTAACGGGCTTTTTAATGAACCTTATTCTTTCGTCGTTAAGAAATCTGGATGAGCTACGATTTTCGCAGGCCAAAAGTATACAGATGGTATAAGTAAAATTTGGTTTCCTGTGCATGGCATCTTCCGTTTTGCTCAGTTTAAACATATTGGTACCTCCGTACTAGGTTATGTTTTTTCTCATGTGCTTGCTGGTGATTTGTGGATATGGAAGCAATGCGTTGATAAACGGAAGCATTGCATTCTTGATAGAGTTGTTCAGTTCGCAAACGAGAGCCAACAAAGTAGAAGCTAGAAGTGGGCTTGCACCGTGGGTAGTGGTATAGCATGTTTTATTAAGAATTCATGATGGTAATCATCAGAGTATATGGAAACAAGAGAAGGGAAGAGGCCAAAAGAAAATGGAAATATTTAGGCAGAATCATTGCAAATTGAAAGATGATAGAAACTTGGACTCTTGAAAAGCTACATATAAATGTTGACGAAAAAATAAAGACAGACAGGAAAAAGGACATACAGAAGCCAGAGAACTCCCAGGCCCCCTCCCCTCAAAAGAATGTGGACCACAAATACAAGCAATCTCATCCAAAGCATCTTCCAAACAACCAACAAGGTTGACCATTATCGAAATAAAATCATCCATATGCAACGCGGTGTGAACCACGCTCCTTCCTATCAGTGTCACATCACGCAACACTTCAACATGTCGAGTCGCTCGACCAATGACTTTCTCCGAGGCAGCGTTCGTCAAAACAACACCATAATGACGACTGGCATCATCGAGAAAAGCAATAACAGACCGTCGTGAAGGAATAATACGTGAAACCTCATGACGAGTAAACCTCTCCCTCCGATCCCAATCAAGCATAAGGCTCTTCGGAGGCTCAGTGGTATGGACGGAAGAGGACAAAAGAGTGCGATCTGCCAAGAGCTTAAAGGACCTTGACTGCCACAGAAGACGAAGGACAATGGCTGAAGGGCCCTTAACCGCCCATTAAAGCTTACCAACACCCAAATGAACAGCAGGCCAATATGAGACATTTGAAGATGGACATGGATGACGGAGTGTAAAGGAAGCCCTATTTTGCTCAGCGGTAGGCATTCCAATCACCTATTAAAGCCGTACCCTCAAGAGCCCTACAAGCGGCTCCACTTGCCTTTAGGACAATTTTTTTTAGAGATAAAACATGAGAAGTGCATGCCAAAGTACAACGTCTATCCGATTAGAAGAAATTCTGGGTAAATGGCTCTGTGGTTTCCACAAATGATAAATGTTGCGTTGAAATTTAGTAAAATATGAATGAAATACCTAATCAAGAATAGAAAATGGAAAAGCTATCTAACTCTCTGCCTTTCTTCTGGCTCACCCTGCTGATGTTCTGCACTTCCCACTACACTGCCCATCGCTACTAATGTTAAGCATTCTTCTGGCAATCGGAGTTACTTTCCTCATCACACACTTTTAGGGTTTCAATCGTGACACCACAATCGAAAGAATAGACTGTTACTTTTCATTTGCTAGCCTGCCGAAAAACCCCCAATGGCACTCACAAAGTTAAACACCTGATTACCTCGACTGCCCGAAAAATGTTCAACAATAATGGCAATGGCCAGTGACCAGTCTTAATACAATTCAGCATAAATATGCGATTCAAGTAGACACTCTGAATTACAGGAAAAAACTGGCAGTGTCCTTTCACCTAAATTCAATGCAAATTCAAAAATGACTTGTAATATTCTATTGAATGCAAAATCTCTCCATACTGATGCTCAGCAAAGATCCGAGGCATAATTTTATCACAAAATCATCTAACTCCCTTTCAGTAAATACATTGGTCCACCTGATCATGCATAACTAATAGTCCTTTATATTGTTACTTTTCATTGGAAAACCCTGAAAGCAACCTATCCATACTTTGCTCTTGAGAAAACTGTCCGAGTCCACTCACATTTCGTGAGTAACCACACATTTCCGTACAGTTTTGAAAGGAGTCATTAAGTACAAATCTGCAAGATTCCTCGCACAACTTCCAGCCAAACTCTGGTAGTTAAATCAGCCTATCAGTAAAGACCTAGGCGCACATAAAATGTGATATTTAAAAGGGGATTAAAAAAAAAAAGCTGTCAATTTAACCCTTTTTAAAAAAGTATAAGCCACAAGAATAAATTGAGCAGACATTTGAAACTATGGAACCTTACTCCTTAGAAGACATGGGTTCTCCATAATTCAGATGATTTTTTGAGGAAACAAGGTGCCTCCATCTCACTACAGCATACAAGCGTAACTAAGAAAGAAAATAAAATAAACTTGTCTAAATAACCTCGGTACTGTACACATGGACAAGTTTAACGAATAAATGGTCTACATACATGGATGAACAAAGGCTAAAACAATTCTATTCCAAGGTTTTGTTTTTTACTGAGCTAATTTTCAATAAGATATTTTTATACTAAAGTGTTTTTTACTAAATACAGATTCACCGGCACATCATTCTGTCGTGGATACCTTAGGTAAAATATCTAAACGCATTAAAGCATCAGCTGCGACTTTCCTGGACGAGCCCGTGGCCGTCGTCATAAAACGACCAAGTGCCGAAACGGCCGGTTGTGAATATTTCGTGTGTTTATACTTCCTATAATAAAATATCCTCTCCAAAACCCATACAGCTCTTTCAGTCGCAGTTCCATCCTTTCCCACAAGCTTCGAGGCTAACTCAATAATGTCTTCCCTCACCAAATAGTCCACCACTCTCTCTTGGTCTTGTTTATCTTCCAAAAGAGACGAAATAGCAACTAGAGAAGCTTCAGCCACGGACGGACCCCCTTTATCTAATAACTCTAGAAGAATCGGGAGAACTTCACCTTCCACCAAACAAAAAGTTGCATCAAGGCTGCATTTGCCCGAATGAACCCTACACTGTCTTCGTTTCTCATGGGGCATTTTCTTATCTTTCTCTGGACCAGTTTTCATTTTGAACGGTGCTGCGAGACTCTTTCTGAAACTCCTTTCATTTGGTCGTCCCATCAGATTCGGAGTACTAAGTGAAAGGTTTCCCATAAGCAAAGCGGCTGGAAACCGCATAACATCTGGTCCGACTGTCAAATAATCAATCGCCATAGGAATTATCCCCAATTTCACCACCTTGAGTTGGGTCTCCAAATCACCTGGATCCGCTAACTTTGCAAGGGCCATGAAAGCTGCCTCTTTCACCTTTGGATTCCCTGTCAAACACTTCCCCAAAATTGGGATCACATTCTCCTCCTTTGCCACAAGTGTACGCATTTCCTTAATCGCTGCCATGCTTGACAAAATAATAACAATGGCGTCTCGCTCTTCTGTGGAAATCGGCCTGTCCAATAGACTTGTGAGGATAGTGACTACTTGAGGAGAGGCCACCATAGCTTGCCTTCCCGCCGGTTCCTGACAAAGGTGACTGAGGAGTAAGATAGATGCGGATCGGACAGAAGCTCCGGCAAACTGAGTCCCCGTTTCCTGTAACAGCTCAAAAACCGCTGGAATAGCTTGTTTGTCCTGTAGCACATGTGAGCGCATCGTTCTACTGTCCCGAACCATTTGCTCAAGCGTACGAACGGCATACTCCCTATTAGTATGAGTATTAGTGCGTAGCATATCAATTAGACGAACTGTGGCCCCATCTTCATCTAAGGCATCGAGATCTTGATCATCCATGGCTAAATTTGCAAGAGTCGCTTTCGCAGCCTCAATTACTTCAGCAGAACCTCGAGATCGTGCCCTAACAAGGCCTGGAATGACTCCCCCTTTTGCCAGGGCCACCCTGTTTGCTTCTGTGTGAGATAAGTGTTCCAAAGCCCTCACTGCTGCAACAGTTCCCTCGGGAGGGCCATTATTTAAAAGGTCAAGGAGAGGAGGAAGGACTCCTGCGTCTACCAAATGGACTCGGCTTGCCATGTTCACTCCCCATGTCATAACAGCGTCGGCCATGAGAAGTCGGGTGTCAAGATCATTCTCTGAGAGGACAAACAACCGTCAAAACAAGTCAACTACCGGTTAGGATCAAAACAAATTTTCTTAGAATAAAATACATGCTGTAAAGTCTAACAAAGACGTGAATATTCACATAACTTAAAACTAACTTGAGGTCTTTGCAGTCACTGCAACCTAACTTTGCGTTCTATGACTTCCAAATCTCCCTCCCACTAGCATGTCCACCGATCACAGCACTAGCTACCATACTTCAAAGGTGAGAAAACCAGGGAAACGCTACAACTTGTTACCCTGTAATAAACACACATTGTAAAAGTTTTCCGGGCAGAATGTGCATAGAATATTGGGAAACCACATAAAGCGTTTCCATACCAATTTGCACATTTAATCTACACTACCAAAGGCGAACACTTACCAGGGCCAAGTCTCGCAGCCAACGGTTTGAACATGCCTGCGGAAGCCATCTGAATTGCAACATATGAGTCATCCATCCAAAACTTCTCCAGCACTCTTTCTGTTAACTCCCCAACTTCTCCACCATTATGAGAGTTTAACAACTTAATCAATGTGATAACCCCCATTTCATCTGTGATAGCTGTTCTTGCCGCAGCACTGTTTGAAAGTTCCAGAAGTAGGCGGACAGCTGGCGCAGACTGTGGCCCTTCATCCGCACAAATTTTGAGGAGAGGCTGGAGGGCTCCTACCTCTACAATAGCCATCTGCAGAAAAAAATGAAGGTGTGAAACAATACAACTGCAAGTTACAACAATAATAATAACAATAATGAATATGCCAACGGTAATGATAATGACAGTGACGATGGCGACGACAATGGTGATGGCGATGACAATGACAACGACAACAAAAATGATAAAAATCATGTTACAATAATGATAATGATAGCAATAATGATAATAATAATGATAATAATAATAACAATAACAATAATAACAATAATAAGAGTGATAGTAATAATAAATAATAATAGTAACAATAATATAAAAAATAGTAATAACAAAAATAATACCAATAATAAGAGCAATAATAATAGGCAGTTTCCAAGCTCGTCGTGACTGCAACATAAATTGAAATGAAAAGAAATGATCCCTACAACCTTCAGGGTAAAAGTGTCTAGAGGTACAACTTTGCAACCCAATTCCATCCCCCAAAGGAAAAAAAATCTCTCCTGTATCGGCAAAGCAGGTTTGTTCATGCCTACAACTATCCACTGATGAAGATGTGACCATCCCCCACAAGTTGCATGATGATAGGCAAAGATCAAAATAGAAAACAGAAAAAAGCTATAATACCACTTTAAATTCAGAAACCAAAAAAACAAGCAAACTATAAAACCTATCGTAAGGACCCATTTGTGACTGTTAATTTGACCGTGAGTTAAGAATAGCAAACGGACAATAAAGGGAAACACCTCTAAGCCTTTATCATTAAATGAAACGCACCTGGGATGCCTCGTCAAGGTTCGCAAGCTTTGTCAAGACTTCCAGGGTATTAGTCCTTGTATCGCCCAGCTCCAATGATGAAATCAGTTTTACTAAAGGCAATATTCCTCCAATGTTTATCACATGCTGAGCATATTTCTTGTCGACAGTAAGGAGGTTTAGCGCCTCCAAGGCGTCCTTAAGTTCTTCAGCAGATGAGTCTAAGTCGAGAGATGCCACAGAAACAGCAAGTGTTTTCTGGTTGAGGCAGTCAAAATCTTCATCGATGGTATTCCTCAGAGCTATATTAGACACAAGCTCGAGACTATGAAGTTCTTGTCCAGTATCCGGACAAGTCTTGTTGCCCTTAGCAAACCAGGCTTCAATTGCACTTCTTTCGTAATCCCTTCCGACTTCAACGAGAGTCACAGGATCCTTCATAACATGTCCAGTGATACTGCACTTGTACGAGTTAGGTGCCTGTTCAGATAACCGTTTTTGCACCCTCAACCCGGCCGGAGACTCCAAATTCATTCGCCGTACATCAGAGAGGAGATTGGCGCGACTAAGGAAGCGTTTGAGCTCCCATAGTTGCTGAGCGTCAGTATCACGTTGCTGTGCTTCAGCTGCAGACAAATCTTTTTGAACTTCATCTTGAAGAGTTTCAGCTTCTGAGACAGGGAGCTCCAACTGTGTCAAAATTCTTTGCAGCAAACTGGTTGCATGTCTACTATCATCTATGTGTTGAGCTAATCCCTCCTCTATGGCTTGAGCAATTTCAATGTTTCCAGGCTCTGGTTCAAGCATCGCAGCTCTCATTTTAACACGTATATCAGCAAGTTTGTCATGAAGTTCGGATGATATGGAAGACATCAGACGTAAGACAGGAAGTAAGTTGAGACAGTGGCCAACCTCCTGTATGGCTTCCTGAACCTCCGCCACAACCTTAACCGTATTTAAGAGCAAGTAAATCCTCCCTTGTTGAGAGTACTGCTTCATCAAATCAAGAACTCTGGTAATGGAGAATTCCAATCTGAGAAGCTCAGAAGTCGGACGTCCCTTTAAACTATCATCCTTTGCCGCTAGGTCAACCAAAACAACACGAAGCTCTTCAAAGTAGAAAACGACAGAAAGAAACGTCGACTTATCTACCTTAACCTTCGCCGCATACTTTCTTATCTCATCAAGTGCCTTCAGCATCGAGCTCACCAGCTTTCCAGCCGAGCTGCAAACAGCCATGGCTTCTTCACTCAAACAAAAAACAAAAAAAAAAAAAAAAAACGAACAAAAAAAACTGCTTTAGATAAATACTTATTTAAATATATACATTTCCAGACTCAGAATGTCAAGCCAATGGTACACATGTGCTCTATAACAGGCTTTGTTAAAAGGATCATGCAAATCAGAGTGCTCGCTTGTCAACAAATTAGGGTTATGAAAAAGTGAATTTTGTTGACATGAAATAGAGAGGCTTGCGATAACCTGCCAGTCTCCCGCCGTTGCAGCAGAGAGGATCACATGTGAGTATTTTAGGGAAATTACACAGTACGCAATTACTGGCGTTAAATGCTAGTAAATCACAGTATTCGTAAACTGTGTGAAATCGTACATTTGTTTGTGTACTGATAGCTACAGTACAGTACACCGCCAATCGCTATTAGAGTCAAGGATTAATTAGCGTCAAAAAACAATTAGCGTTATTGATTCTAATTTAGTACCTGAGACGTGGCAGATTATGGTCCACGTACTTAAATAGCGTTATTAATTGTATTTCAGGTTTTTTTTTTTGAAAAAAGGGCACCGAATTGGCGTTATATACTCTAATAGCGATTGGCGGTGTACAGTACACCGCGCATCGTTATTAGCGTTGAGAAATTATTAGTGTAAAGAAAAAATTAGCGTCATTCATTCTAATTTAGTGCCAGGAAACGTGGCAGATTATGGTTCACGACCTTAAATAGTGTAGTTTATTCTATTTAAGGTATTAATGTCAAAATTTTGGGGTGCCGATATAGAGTTCATAACGCTAATAACGATTCGCGGTGTACTGTACACCGTCAATCGCTATTAGAGTAAAGGAATAAATAGCGTAAAAAAAAAATTAGTGTTATTAACACTAATCGGGAATTTCTTTTTTTTGAAAAAAAATATATATACTAATTAATCCCTAACTGTAATTTGGGTTGCCCTGAATAATAAATACCCGCCCTTTCGATGTCTACAGTAATATGTGTATTTTTACAAAATCTGACAATTCGTACACCGTCGCGCTGTTCACACGGTCGACGGACGGACATATGAGAACATGATTTTTTTCGACGAGATTGCATCTCTTTCTTCCAGTGCACATTCACATGTGTATGCAATAATGTTAAGTGTCTTTTTATGCCTTTGTAAGTCAAAAAGTACCATTTCGTACGAAAATATCTTGTCCGTACATCACACTATTTCCATCGCAGTGTACTTCCATTATTAACGCTAATTGAAAAAAACCCTAATTAGAATAATGGAAAAAATAGAATTATGGATTGTATTTCGGGTTTTTTTTTTTGAAAAAAGGACACCGAATTGGCGTTATATACATTAATAGCGATTGACGGTGTACTGTACACCGTGAATCGTTATTAGCCTTATGTACGCTATATCGACAACCCAAAATTTTGACATTGATACCTTAAATATAACAAATTACACTATTTAAGAAAATGGACCATAATCTGCCACGTCTCCTGGGACTAAATTAGAATGAATGACGCTAATTTTTTCTTTACACTAATAATTTCTATACGCTAATAACGATTCAAGGTGTACACCGCGAATCGTAATTAGAGTAAATTAGTCTAATTCGGTCGCTCGAAATTTCGACTCTATGACATCAAATAGAGTAAACGATTCTAAATTTTTCATTATTCTAATTTAGGTAACTTTAATTAGCGTAAAAAATTGTAATATAGGTTCGTTTTAAATAGTGTGGGGTACGGACGACTTTGGACCGTGCAAAATTGTCTTTTTTTAAAAAAAAAAGGTACAAATAATGATTTAATTCAATCGCGCTCGCACGTGAAATCACACTAAACGAAAAATCAATCACATCGAAAAAAAGCCGTTCGCATAACTCTCGTCCGTCGACAGCATCGTCGTCAGTGTGAACATTAACTGACATTCAGCGCGACGAATAATACTATGTCATAATGACGTCAAAACCATACGGACTGACAGATTTTGTACGACTACGTAATTTAGTGTTCGTAATTTCAGCGCGGATAATTATAGCCGATATTACCCAATATAGAGTACTTAAATAAATTAGAGAAAACTTCCTCTGTGAAAAAGTTCTATCACAGAAGTTAGAGTCCATTACTCTAATTGTTTTTTTTTGTTTTTTTACTCTAATTTTTTCATTACTCTAATTACGATTCGCGGTGTAGTGTCCACAACAGTGTTGTGCTGTAGTGTTGTGTATCAAAGGCTCTTTGCCGCTATTCAATATGTACCTAATTTTAGGTACCCGATAACCGATATATCTCCTAGATATTATCGAGAAGCTTAATATCGGAATATTTATCCAATATAAACTTCGATATTACGACACATTTCCATCGCGATGTCTCGAAGTGACGCTAGGTCAAAAAGATTCCCCCCCGCCGTGGCGCGCTTCGGGGGGGGAGGGGGGGGAGGGACTATCTTCCATACGATTTGTCGTACACATATGTACGGACCCCCACTTCCTACCACACGTATGGCTATAATTTTTTATGGTCCCTCAACAAATATCGTGCCCTCTAACCGTTCGTATTCAATGTATTGAATATCATATTTATCGCGATAGGGTTTTACCAGTACACAACACTACACCGTGAATCGCTATTAGCGTCAATGACTCTAATTGGGGTACCCCATTTTTTTACCCAAATTCTCAAATAGAATAAATAAAAACCCTTTAAAAAACAAATTAGAGTAAATGATTTCCCTCAAAGCCCCCAAATTCCCAAATAGCGTAAATAACGCTAATTGTTTCATTACGCTATCTATTTCATTACGCTAATAGCGATTCACGGTGTACTGTATACCGCGAATCGTAATTAGAGTAATGAAAAAATTAAAGTACAAAAACTAAAAAAAACAATTAGAGTAATGAACGCTAATTTATATAATAGAGCTGTTTCAACTATGAAGTTTACTCTAATTTATTTAAGTACTCTAATTTGGCACGCTAATATCCTCTACTGTAAATAAGGTATTCGTACAGAATTTGGAAAAACGTACAGTTTATCATCACTATGACGTTTCACTACGCGGTTTGTTAAAACGCAGTTACATGATAACGGCCTGTATTGAATCATTATTTGTACTTTTTTACTTAACAAAGTACAATTTTGCACGGTCGGAGGTCATCCGTACTCCACACTATTTAAAACGAACCTATATTAGAATTAAAAACGCTAATTAAACTTTACCTTAAATAGAATAATGAAAAAATTAGAATCATTTACTCTATTTCATGTGATAGAGTCAAAATTTCAAGCGACCAAATTAGAGTAATTTACTCTAATTACGATTCGAGGTGTAGTGATAACTACACCTTGAATCGTTATTAGCGTATAGAAATTATTAGTGTAAAGAAAAAATTAGCGTCATTCATTCTACTTTAGTGTTAAAAGACGTGGCAGATTATGGTCCACGTCCTTAAATAGTGAAGTTTATTATATTTAAGGTATCAATGTCAAAATTTTGGGGTGCCGATATAGCGTACATAAAATAAATAACGATTCACGGTGTACACCATGAATCGTTATTAACGTCAATGTTTTCTTTACCACTTAAAAATGATTTCTTTTTGCACTCTTAGTGATCTGAAGGTTTAGATTGGAAAACAAAAATCTTTCCTTCCACCGTCGATTAATGAAATGTGCGTGCACAGAAAAACTGGCTAAAATGGCAAAAACGCCATTTGACTCTAATACCGATTTAGTGTGTAGTTAGTAAGAATTCTTGAAGTAGTAATCGTAACAAAAGATCGTATCATTTAGGGTACGACACCTTGTGGCTAAGTAAAGGTTTTTTTTTGTCGTTTTCCTCAAAAGCTTAATGTCTTACTGCTAAAGTTACAGCCGTACGAGAAAACCACAGGAATGTAGAGTACAATTTGCATCATTGTCTAACTTAGGATGTACTAAAAGTAAGTTAAAACACATTGGAGATATGTTTTAAATAAAGTAACAACGCTTTCACAAAAAGAAAAACATGTTCGCTGTAACAATAACAGCAGATCGAACTTGTTTGTAAAGGGATATTTAGGTGCTATGAATATAGAGTACTAAATTAGGTGGACGTTCGCGAAAGAATTACGCCATTTAGAGTCCTATTTCAAAAGACAAGTAAATCAACGCCCGTTACACGGGCATGTACCCTGTCCAGTTTATCATGCCCGTTTTTCATGCCCGTTACAAAAAACGAACACCCGAACCTTTTCCCTGGATGGTTCCGTACCTTTTCCTGTAGTCGTTTGAAACTATGTGTGCTCCATTGCCTACAGAAATGACAGATCCAAAAGAAGCTTATCTAGATAATGCCAACTCCAAGTTGATATAAACCCAAACGACTGACCCCTTGACAATCAAAGACCCATTATAGTTTCAACCCTGTGAAATAAGACTTTCTGTGTGCTCAGTTCCACCACAGATTGCAAAGTTAGAATATGAGTTTTAGACACATTCACCCACTTTGACTTTCCCTTATAAATGCAACCACCCTGGCAGTCAAAAACTCTAACCGACTACACGCATGTGTAGCGTGAACTCCCCTGAGTCCGCCGCAAAAAGAATCACTGAAAATGGTCAAGTAAATTGATAGATATGAATGGTCAAAGATGACCCTTTTGTATAGGAGCTTTCTCGGAGAGAGGCTGCTACCTACTAAATTTTTCTAAGTCCTATCTCTCTCTAAAACTCTATCTACTGACGTATGGCACCAATCAAATTACTGTGTCGTACAGAAAAGTACAGGTGCTGGTGTACTTTCTATACGGCCATCGTACGACATGGCCAAAATGTCGACACATGTCATCTCCAGATTCGTTCACGTAATTCCGGAGATGCCTCTATCCAATGTCATTTTGCCACGTGTCATCCTATCTGGCGATGACCGCAAACCGCCGAAATCTTCTTCCGCGATCTCGGCATCCTTTCCAGCCGTCCGATCGAAACCAGGTTTTGATCGTAGCCGTCATAAATACGTGCGCGATATTTGTTTCGTGTTTGAAACAAATGCGAGGTATCTGTTTCATATAGTACATTAAAATCGTACAAAAACTGTATCTATGCATTACGTATCTATATCCCGTTAAATGAACTAGTCTACGTGTAACATAATAAATATTTATCAAACCTAATATGGATTATCATTCATCATAAACTTATAGGTTAAGGCTACTAGCTAATTTGACGGACGACAAGTACCCGGATCAAATCCCGCAACTGTCAAATATTTTAGATAACTCTACCGTGATTTCTTTTCCTGTCCTCTTTGGACAGCCTAGGCAGCCATGGATCTAACTCCTCCTAAAGTCTTTAGTGACTGCGACAAGTGTGGGGATTTGAGTGAAGAGTTAGAGGCAAGCTGTCATTGTTTTAGCTTTTATTTTACAATCTCTAGATCTATAAAATACTTAAATTTCAACATTGTTCGTAGAGTCAGCTGACGGCAACGTTACATTGCGCCAGCAGTACGGTGGTATGTAATGCGGACGGACGGCAACGCTACATTGTGCCAGCTGTACGGCGGTCCGTACTGCGGACAAACAGAAAAAAACGATGACAGACACACCACCTATATAAAGCTTTCCTCGAAGGCGACTGAAGGTCTATAATTTATAGATAGTGATATAGCGATCAGTGTATTTAGGTAACAACTAGGGGTCAAAATAATAGGTGGGTAACATTGAAACGGGTTAAGGGTCAAAGTAGTCGCGGAATTTAAACCGTACGTCTATATAAAGTACTAATAGTGGTTTGGTACCTATTATGGTTCGTTTCGTATGATTTTTAGTACGAAACGTCATAATTCAAATTTGTAAGTTTCGTAGATAATTTCGCAAGTTAAATTCGCGACGCACGATCGTGGGAAGTCGCGTTTCGATTTGCGTGCACTTTTGCACGTAAATGCTACGTAGTAAAATATAGTGTTTGATTGGTTAGTAAATACTACGTAGTCAGTGGGAGATTTCGCACGCTTTTGCATTGGTCTGTCCGAGTCCTTGCTGATCAATGATTCGCCCAGGTAAAAGCCTGTTCAACGGAGCGTGTCCTTGCTGATCAATGATTCGCCCAGGTAAAAGCCTGTTTAACGGAGCGTTGACTCTTGCCTGGCAAGTCCAAGGCGATGATGGATAAATAGTGAAGTGTAAGAGGAGAGTAGACATCTTTTCCTTTGGAAAACTTTGTGGAAATTCTGACTGATCTTGGTCTTGAGCGATTAAAACCAAATTGGAGAAGTGGCATTTTGGCATTGAAATCTTTTACTAACTAAGTAGTGATCTAGTAGTTAAGAGATAGAATTATTTAAGAATTGAGAGTAGAGGAAAACATTTTAAAATAATGGTTGAGCCACGAGGGCAAGAGACCAAGCTAATGTTATGTGGACAGAAGCTTCTTCTAATTTAAAGTTTATCCTTATGTGAGTGTTTTCAATGAGAATATGTAATTTTCCAATGTATGGAATGTGTGGTTGAAATGTGATGTAGTAATGGGATTTTCTAAGAGGTTAGAAATCCTATTACATATGATATCAAAGCTTTAGTTAGAAACCAATGAGAAGTTTGTTCACTCGAATATCAACTACCATGACAGGTGAGGGTGCTTTAACCTGTGTCGGTAGAACCACAATGTGAAGTGGTAGGGGATTGGAGGGAAACCGAGTGATCACACTGCCAGCGGCCGCTGGTTAGATATGGGGCGTGCTCATGTCCTAAGGACTAAGGCGGGGTCTGGAGTGTAGCCATAGCTGAAACTCAGTCTAATTACCTAGAGGCCAAACAAACTTGCCTTCTCCTAGCAATGATTCATGTGTAGAGGGAGGGCTTGAAGCCATGGAAGGTGAAGATACGCGGATTAGAGAATAAAAGATCTTGATGTAGTGGGAAATGGGAAATTTGCTAATGGTGGAGAAGGAAAGTGAAACACTTTACATCTTCAAGAGTAAAGGAGTCCATAAATGACTTAAAACTTTTCAACCCTAAATTGTTACCTTTGAGAACTTTTCAATTTTGCTGTTACAAAATTTATGGTTCAACCTTACCTTTAAGAGCTTTCATTTTTGCTGTTGCAAAATTTGTGGGGAAATTGTTACCTTTTTCCATCAATGTTTATGAAATTGAAGAATTGAATTCGCACTAACTTACTTTCAATGTCTTATTGATTTCTCAGATTTTGATATTTTTCAAAGGATTTGTTAAAGAGAAGAAGTCTTAGATTGGTGCAATCAGAGGATTTTAAACATGCAGCAAATTTCTTTGGGAAATTATATTCTATCTTTCTTTTACTCGATTCCATTTTTTGTGATAATGACAAATTCGGCATGGAAACGTGAAATGGAGAATGCCTTGAATGTTTTTAAGAAACGTAGTGTGAAATTGGTCAAAAGATTTAATAATCATGTTGCTGCTGTGGATGAAACAATTTCTGAGTTGAAAAGCGAATTGAAGGATGTTAACGAAAATGGAAATGTTTCAAATCAAAAATTGGATGAGCTAATTAATTTAATTCACACCACAAATGACGTTAATGACCAAAAGGGTGAGAGTAGTAAGAGAAATGCCAGTTTTAAGAAAAAAATCACGATAGACCTAAGAAGATAAAGGATCTGAAATTGTCTATCAGTGAAGCACCATCATTTGATGGTAATAAGATTGATGAGTTAGATGCTTGGATTTTTCATATAGAGTATTATTTGGAATCTAGAAATTGCGATCGTGATGATTACACTTCTTTTGCTGTTAGCTGTCTGAAAGGTGATGCTCAAATTTGGTATTACACTCAGAAGAGGTGTAATTTGATTTCGATAATGCTACTTGAGAAAATTTTAAAACCGCAATCAAATCGCGTTTCTTGTTTGTCACTTATTTATCGAGAATGGAAAAAAAATAGTTGAACTGTAAGCAAACTGGATCTGTGAAAGATTATATTATGGGATTTGACTCATCCAGCATTGATGTCATAGGTTTGACTGATGAAATAGCTAGGTTGCATTTTTTGAACTATCTGAATCCTATACTGAAATCAGAACTGAAACATCAAAAATTTATTTATTTGAAGGAATTACAAGATAAGTCATTGGAATTAGAGGATCAGTTGGGGTATAATCGTGAAACTCGACCACTCGAGGAAATTTCAATGAAGTATCAAAGTGGGGTGAGGAGGAATTTGAGGAAGAAGGTCTGAATGCAGGTTTGATTAATAGGCGAAATATCTAAGGGAAAATCAGAGGGGTGGACATAGTGTTATTGCAAGAAATAAATTTCAAAATAGAGGAGGCTACATTAAGAGTCCTAAACCGAGCATTAATGCTAAGAAACCTAATTTTACCATTCCCACACGCACTATTTGTCAGAAAAGAGGTCATAGGGCATCTGAATGTGTACAACTAAAGAAAATTAACTGTTATAACTATAGAGAGGAGGGACATTTCAGCAAAAAATGCACCAAACCAAAGAAGAAAGTCATTTGTTTTAAATGCGGAGGTCCAGATCATTACCCTAAAGACTGTACAGATAAGGGATCTCTTAAAACAGTTGATGTCAATGAAGGTCTTCACGAAGATATTGCATTATACCTAGCTGAACAGGAAGCCCAAGAGGTGGGAAATGGAAAAGACTAGGTGAAAGTCCTCAATTGAGTCGACCAGATCTAGAGGTTAAAGAGTTAACTCTGGAGGGCAAGCTAATGAATGGAAAGGCTAGGAAAGCTAAATTTATTATGATGCTAACTAAACTCCATAGTTTGAACAATCCTTCTGATGAAACTTTTAACAAAAGACCTCTGTTAGGACAGTTAAGTAACGATGACATCAGACACAGTTTCATCAGATTTGAGTCTTTAGTGGAAGGAAAACAATTGAGAGTTATGGTAGATTTAGGTGCTACACATAATTTTATTTCACATAAGTTTGTTGAAAAAAATAAAATTCCTATTGTCATAAAGGAAAACCTTTGCATGTTCAGGTGGCAAATGGTAATAATTCCACATTAGATTTACAAATTGACACAATTGAGGTTGATATCCAGGGTCATAAAATAAAAGTTGTGTGTGAAATAATGAATTTGGGTTGTGAGGAGCTAATACTGGGAAAGCCTTGGTTAACTGAACATAACCCTCAAATTAATTGGGAAAGTAACACCTTGAAAGTGAAGTCTCAAAACAGTTGGAAGGTTTTACAAGCATTACCTTCGAAGAAGTTGCATAAGAATCATATAAATAACATAACTAAGTTGGGACTGGAAGGTTTGATTTCGGCTTAACAATTTAAAAAGCAATTAAAAGATAAAATAAATCATGTTTTTTTGTTATTAGTAACTGAGGCAGTTTCTGATGAAAAGGGGGGAGAAAACACTAACATTGATGTTATTTCTAAATCAGACACCACTAAAACTCCTGAAAAACAAAAATCTGATTTTGTAACTAACATTGATACATCTAATGCTGCTTTAAAAAAATGATTTTTGAATTTAGAGATGTTTTCCCAAGTGACTTATCCTCAGGGAGGCCACCTTCCAGAGATGTGGAACATGTTATTAACCTTGAACCTGGATGTAATCCTCTTGTCACAGGAATTTATAAGCATAGCTTCTTTAAGCAAGAGGAGTTGAAGAAACAGATCAAGGAGCTTCTAGAGAAAGGACATATTCAGCTCAACAAGTCACCGTAAAGAGCACCTGTTCTCTTCGTCAAAAAAAAGGACGGAACGTTGAGGATGTGTGTTGACTATCATAGTCTGAACAAGATTGCGGTGAATGATAAGTATTCGTTACCTTTAATTTTTGATTTGATAGATCGTTTGAAAGGCTCTAAATTATTTTCTTTGATTAATCTGCGTAGTGGCTTTAAACAGGTGCCAATTAGAACCGAAGATGTTAATAAAATTGCTTTTACCACTAGAGTCAGTCATTTTGAATGGATGCCATTTGGTTTGACGAATGCACCACCTATTTATCAAAGATTAATGAACCAAACATTTTCTGATTATAAAGATGAGTTTGTTCAGGTGTTTATAGATGATATTTTAATTTATAGCGAATCTAAAGAACAACATGTAATTCATCTAAGGAAAGTATTGGAAAGGTTAAGGGAAATAAAATTATATGGAAAATTGTCAAAATCCAGCTTTCTTAAAAGTGAACAATTATTTTTGGGACATATAGTTAGTGGGGAAGGTGTTAAAACAGATCCATCCAAAATTACTGCAATACAAAATTGGAAGCAACCCACTAATGTCACAGAAGTTAGATCATTTTTGGGATTGGCCACTTATTACAGGAAATTTATCAAGAACTTCAGTATGATCGCCGCACCATTGACGGATTTACTTCGGGAGAAGGAGACGTTTGTGTGGGGAGCCGATCAAGAGAGAGCTTTCGAGGAACTAAAAGGGAAGTTGACCTCTGCTCCTACACTGGTGTATCCTGATCCTGCTGGGGAATTTGAAATTTTGATCACTACTGATGCATCTGATAAAGGTCTAGGTGCAGTCATAAGTCAAAAAGTCGGCAAACATTTTCATTCTATTGCTTTTGAGTCCAGGAAATTTAATGATACTGAAAAGAACTATCCAGCACAGGGAAAAGAATTACTTGCAATTGTTCATGGATTGGTGAAATGGCGTTGTTATTTGCATAATAAAGAATTTACAGTTCACTGCGATAATAAGGCACTCTCCTATCTAAAGAGATTAAGTGATGCACAGATTATGACTTGCAAACAGGTTAGGTGGATGCAAAAATTAGCATATAACAAATTTAATGTCAAACATATTCTTGGAAAGACAAATGTAGTCGCACATCCTTTAACTAGATGTTTTGGAATAAATGTGATGGTTCGGGATGAATTATTTTTAGATGCTGTTAGAAATGGTTATGATAAAGTTCCTTATTTTGCTATGATTTGCAAGAATATTTCGGGAGGGAATTCTAACCCATTGAATGAGAGCCATGTCAAAAACTTTAAAATAAAAGATGGTTTACTGTATTTGCGAACATGGGATAGGTTATGCATTCCTAAAATGGGAGACTTGAGAAAACAACTTTTACAGGGAACCCATGAGCATTTAGGACATCAAGGTCGAGATAAAACTCTTAGTCGGTTAAAGAGTAGATTGTTTTGGTTAGGGATGGCAAAGGAGGTGTCAAACACGTGGAAAGTTGTGTCCATTGCCAACAAAGTAAACCTAGTAACCAGAAACCTAGAGGTCTCTTAAAACCTTTAGATATCCCCGAAAGACCATGGGAATTTGTCAGTATGGATTTTATTGTCAGGTTACCATCTACATCTAGAAGAAATGACACTATCATGGTCTTAGTCGATAAGTGCAGTAAAATGGCAATCTTTACCCCTTGCGGAATTACTCATTCAGTTGTAGATATTGCAAAGTTATATTTTGACAACGTGGTCAGAAATCATAGAGTTCCACTATCTATAGTCAGTGATAGGGATTCTAAATTTACGTCTGTATTTTTGAAATAATTGCAGCAAAATTTAGGCACTGAATTAAAAATAAGTACCTCTTATCATCCTTAGATAGATGGACAGACAGAAAGGATGAATTGTATACTGGAAAAAATGCTTAAGACTGTTTGCAATGGAGTTCAGAACACTTGGGAATCTAAAATGCCATTAATGGAATTTGCATACAATTATGTAAACATGCAAGTAGAGGATTCTCACCGTTTGAAGTTGCATACGGATACCAACCGAGAGAAGCATTACATTTAATAAAAAGAGTCACTCAAGAGAATAGGGGTTCTAAAACGAAATTTTGGGAATACATTCAAAAGGTTTGGAAAACAGTCCGAGATCCATTAGTGGAGGCATAAAGAAGGCAAGAACTACATGCTAACCGGAAACGGGGTGAGTAGATAGTAAGCACTGGTGACAAGGTTTGGATTTCAACAACTCATTACAAGTGCAAGATCGAGGGACAAGGGGATCCTACTGGGAAATTTGCTCCTAAGTACATCGGACCATTTACTGTAATCGAGATGATATCGTCAGTTGCTGCCAAATAGGACTTTTCGCCTTCAACAAAATTTCATCCAGTGATAAACATCATCCAGTTAAAACCAACAAATCTTCAACCAACTGAAGGAGAATTGGATTTGAATCCCTCAATAATTATAGAACCTGAGGTTCACCGATGGGTAATAGATTGGGTTGGTCAACGGTTTAAGGTCGACAATACTATATTTTGGCAAGTGCATTATCTAAGAAGGCCAGAAGATGAGTTAACTTTAGAAAATAAAAATTCTGAGTTTTTGCAAAGGTATTGGAGGGATAATAATATAGAAGTCTCGTCTTCAAAATGAAAGAGTTTTAACTGAGGTTAGTTAAAAATAAAGAGGGGATGATGTAACAGTAACAGCAGGTCGAACTTGTTTGTAAAGGGGTATTTAGGTGTTATGAATACAGAGTACTAAATTTGGTGGACACCGGCAAAAGAATCGCGCGATTTAGAGTCCTATTTCAAAAGATATAGCGATGGGTGTATTTAGGTGACATATAGGGGTCAAAATAATAGGTGGGTAACATTGAAATCGGTTAAGGATCAAAATAGTCGCGGAATTTAAGGCGTACGTCTATATAAAGTACTAATAGTGGTTTGGTACCTATTATGGTTCGTTTCGTACGATTTTTAGTACGAAACGTCATAATTCAAATTTGTAAGTTTCGTAGATAATTTCGCAAGTTAAATTCGCGACGCACGATCGTGGGAAGTCGCATTTCGACTTGCGTGCACTTTTGCATGTAAATGCTACGTAGTAAAATTTAGTGTTTGATTGGTTACTAAATGCTACGTAGTTAGTGGGAGATTTCGCACGCTTTTGCATTGGTCAGTCTGAGTTCTTGCTGGTCAATGATTCGCCTAGGTAAAAGCCTGTTCAACGAAGCGTTGACTATGGCCTGGCGAGTCCAGGGCGATGATGGATAAATAGTGAAGTGTAAGAAGAGAGTAGACATATTTTCCTTTGGAAAAGTTTGTAGAAATTCCGACTGATCTTAGTCTTGAGCGATTAAAACCAAATTGGAGAAGTGGCATTTTGGCATTGAAATCTCTAACTAACTAAGTAGTGTTTCAATAGTTAAGAGATAAAATTATTTAAGAGTGGAGAGTAGAGGAAAACACTTTAAGAGAAGGGTTGAGCTAATGTTATGTGGATAGAAGCTTTTTCTAATTTAAAGTTTATACTTATGTGAGTGTTTTCCAATGAGAATGTGTAATTTTCCAATGTGTGGAATGTGTGGTTGAAATGTGATGTAGTAATTGTTGTTCTATGACTATCGGTACAGGTGGAGCTGCACCAGTAGTGTTAAAAGTAGACATAACTTACACAGAAGCTAACCAAGAAACCAATCAAACACTGATGTTTCACTCACTATAAAACCTGATTCATAGGTACAAATTACACCAAATTCAGCATATAAAATCACTAGCATACACACTGTCAACTCCCAAAATTATAGCACAATTGAACTAGTAAACCATAAGATATGACATCAGCATGTTTCACAAAAACTGCATTTAGATTTGCATTATCTCATAACTGGTTAACAAAATATTTCTAAGTCCTAAACTGTTATACACCGAGTGTCTATCTAGTGATCCTTTTGACCAATCAGATTGTAGTATCTGAATAGTTGTACTGTACTATAGTATGACAGAGTACTTAATGTACTTCCAAAAATCTCGTTTGCCACTAACCTAAATTAAGCAATGTCACACTAAATTTAAATTCACTAAACTCCAAAAATCGTTTGTTCAGGTTTTCTTCATTTGGCGCCTTACACACAATGTTGCTGCTTAGTAAGCAGTAGTCAAATAAGTCCAATCGGTTGTGCTTACGGAGTACTTTGTCACCTGTGGTCCACACTCAAATTGTAACCGTTAGTTCAGTTCAAATCGACGTCCTGTATTTATTCTTCACACTTGTTTTCCCAGATGTCCGGTATTCCTTTTCGTCGGTCCGATACGCCAGTTTGACTTCGTTTGATGTGTTACATGTGTCAAGATTCAATTCGCTTTTTCTGTATTGTCCCTCATACAAACGCGTGTCTATCAGACCGTACACTACACTCCAGAGTTACTCATCTACTGTCACACTATACAAGGTAAGTATTACAACTTCAAAGACCCAAAAATATTCTAAGTTATAAACCTCCCCTCACAGCCTTAGCTACTGAGGATAAAGCTTTGAAACCAACACTTCCCAAAAGGTTTAGACTCAGCTATTCATCAGACCAATAGCTTGTCTACAGAACTCTAATTTAGGTGCAGGCAAAGCTTTAGTAAGCATGTCTGCAACCATGTTTTCATCATGCAAATAACATAGTTTTATGACTCTAGCAAGCACCTTCTCTTTGACAAAATAAAGTATGACATCCATGAGCTTGCTCTTGAAGTGGTGGTTGGGATTGGAGGCGGTTGCAATTGCTGCCTGGTTATCACACCAGATCACTTGAGGACCAGTTTGCATGTATCCCAATTCCTGCAAAAGTGCCTTCACCCATAGGAGTTCCTTGAAGAAAGAGCTTGCTGCCATATATTCTGATTCCATTGTTGACTGAGCTGTGACCTTTTGAAGTTTGTTGCTCCAGCAGCAAGTTCCATTTCCAATATGCAAAACAAAACCTGTAGTAGATTTCTGCTAGACATGTCACCATAGCTAGCATCGCTCCAAGTTTGCAGTTTTACTTCTCCTCCTCCAAGAACAACTTGAGATTTCGAGTTCCTGCTAGGTATCTCAGAACTCTCTTTGCAGCCTCCCAGTGTGCCTTTTTCGGATTCTACAGACTTCTACTTAAAGAGCCAATAGCAGCTGCAATGTCAGGCCTCGTGCAGTTCATATAATATATGAGGCTACCGACTACCTGCCTCTATGGTTTTGATGCCATAAAGTCCTCCTCCCCTAACTCTAGGCTCTCACTGACTATAATTCCTGAATCAGAGTCACTTCCCTCTAATTTTTGTCGGAATTCCATAAGAGTTACACACCCTTTTACTTCCTTCATTTCAAATTTTTCAAGAATGGAACCTATGGCTTCCTTTTGAGTTAACATTATCTGTCTCTTATTTATATCTGTCACTACTTGTATCCCTAATATATATTTGGCTTCACCAATATCATTCATCTCAAATCTGGAGGTTAAGGCTCCCTTAATACGATTTATTTTATCCATAGATTTGCCGATAAGCAGCAGATCATCTACATATACAACAATATAGAGTATCCCATCATTTCCTTGTAGAACATACCCAGAATGATCTGAATTTAATATTTTAAAGCCTAGTCCAGGTAGGAACTCATCCAACTTCAAGTTCGATTGTCTAGGGGCTTGTTTCAGCCCATACAAAGATTTCAGCAATTTCAGACTAGTCTTTCCTTTCTTGTCTCTTCATACATTTCTAGTTGGTTCATATAGATAGTTTCTTTAAGATCTCCATGAAGAAAAGCTATCTTAACATCCATTTGATGAACTTCCATATATTCAATTGCAGCTAGATTTAACAGAATTCTGACAGTTGGAAACCTTACCACCGGAGAGAAGGTTTCCTCAAAATCAATTCCCTCCTTCTGATTGTAACCCTTTGCCACAAGTTTTGCTTTGTATCTCTTGATTGTTCTATCCGGATTTAACTTAACTTTGAACACCTATTTGTTGCCAATAGCTTTCCGATCTGGAGGAAGATCAACTAACTCCCACGTTTGAGCCTCCATTATTGATTTCATCTCGTCATTTGCTACCTTAATCCAGTGAGTTCTTTCGGTTGATGAGAAGGCCTCCCGGATGGTCAGACGTTCTCCTGAAGTTGAAGAAAATGCAAAGTGGGAACCTGATTGCAGACGGTTGCTAGATCTCCTTCCCCCCGGAAATTCTGAGGCGGAGACCGATGGCTGTCGTGCGTTCCTTGTCTGTCTTGTAATATGCCGTGGCAGCTCTTTGAGCCTCTCAGCCTGCTCATGTTGACGCTGTACATGATCCTGCTGATCAAAAGAAATTTGCTCTGCAATAGGTTGCTGAACCATTGGAAAGTAAGTGGTTTTGAGAGTATTAAAAAATGCTGAACCACTGGAAAAGAAGTGGTTTTGAGAGTATAAAAAATGACATATTCGTGAGATTTCATTTCACCCTGTTTATCAATCATTGTAAATAGATCTGCTGAATCTCTTTCATATTTTACAATAACATTTCTGGACACCACAATCTTGTCCTTTTCTAGAACGTATACCCTATACCCTTTTGAATAATCATCATAACCCATGAGGATTCCTGGTAACCCTTTTGGCTCCATTTTCCACGTGGACAGAGAAGTATTTAAGATAAAGCATTTACTCCCAAACACTTTAAAATGACCGACCTGGGGTTTTCTACCTGTCCATAGTTCAAAAGGTGTTGTGCTAACCGATTTGGACCCAAGCCTATTTTTGATATACACTGCACAATTTAGGGCCTCAACCCAGAATTTCAAAGCTATACTTTTATCAGCAAGCATATATCTAGCACACTCTGTAACTGTTCTATTTAACCTCTCTGAAACACCATTTTGTTGAGGTGTGTAAGGAACAATCAGCTGACGACTGATGCGTTCATCCAAAAGAAACTTTTTAAATTCAATTGACATATACTCGCCTCCATTATCCGATCTGAGTTCCAAAATTGAGGTACCATGTAGCTTTGCCGCCCAAGCTTTGTAGTGTTTGAAGTGTGAAAAAACCTCACTTTTCTCTTTCATGAAATACACTTTATTGTATCTGGAAAAATCATCAATAAAAGTCACCATGAAGCGGACCCCCCCAGCTGATGGTATATGAGCCGGCCCACCACATCAGAATGAACGAGCTGTAAGACCTTCGTTGATCTGTGCTCCGATTCTTGTGGAAAATGCAGCTTGTGAATCTTCCCCAAAGAGCTGCCATCACATGTTTTAACTGGCTGATCTGTTAAAGTAACACCTTTTATTTTGCAAGATATCACCATTTTGTTCAAGCTGTCATAATTAACATGACCTAGCCTTTTATGCCATAACTCATTCTCAGACATTACACTTGAGTAGAGAACATAATTTTCCTTAGAATTTGCCATATCCATACGATACATTTTGCTTTTATCTCTAGTTCTGTGACTGCTACTTTTTCTAGCTTGCTTACAACCTGTCTACCCCCCTTAAGGGTTACTTCAAATCCTTTGCTTTCAACTAGAGACATAAAAAACATATTTTTTTTGAAGTCTGGAACATACAAGACATTGTGTAAAGTTCTTTTAATTGACGTGCCTTCTATATCTACCAGCAATCAAACATCACCTTGAGCAGAAGTTTGGACACTCATGCCACATGCATAGTATATATTATTTGCAGGTGTATTCTGGAGAGTAGTAAAAAGGCCTTTATTCAAACACATGTGAGCCGAGGCTCCCGTGTCCATTATCCACCTGACGTCCTTTGACCCTTCCATCACCGCCGCCATTGCAAATAACTCCGATGTATCGTGCTCATCGAGACCAAATTACTCATCTTCGTGATTTACAGATGAAGAAAACAACGAGAGGTTTTGTAAACGATTACCAGAAAAGCCCTGATTAAACTGACTTTGCTGCCACCCTGGCCTATATAAACCAGTTTCATTTGCCTTTTTGAGCTTATGACAGTACCGATATCCATGACCTTTCTCTGAACAGTAAAAGCATGTAGTAAAAGACTGCCTATTTTGCCCTTTATTAAGTTGATTAAACTGTCCTAGATTCCTAGGACCCTGATTTCTGAGCTGATTAAATTGATTCTTTGACTGATTAAACTGTCATCTTCTGTCAAAATCTGTGTTAAAAGCCTCTACTTGCTTTTCTCCATTTAGCATTTTTGAGGTAGACTCTTATTCCAAAATAATATTGATAGCTAAGTGAAGTGTTCAGCTAGACTTATCATGCTTTTTCAATTCAACAGATGCATCTTTTATACTGGTAAGAAGACCTCTAATGATTAAAGCAGCCTGCTGAAACTCTGGAAAAGAGCCACCAGCACACGCATGAGAATCAATAAGTGTTCGAAAGTTATCAGTATATTCCGCCATCGTTCCCCCCGAGTATTTGTAATCCCATATTTTTCCTGCCAACAAAAGCTTCTCTTGAACATTCGCCTTCTCATAAGACGATTTGAGGGAAGTCCAAATATCTATCGCCTTCTTCATTTTGATTCGAGACATAACCATGTTCTTCGAAAGGCAAAGCTTCAGAGCGTTCTGAGCTGACGAATTTTTCTTCGCCCATGATGGATCAACTTCATCAAGAGATTTATTTGTCACTTCCACCAAACCTGCAGTTTAAAAATATGACTCAACCATATCCACCCAGTAAGCATACTTCTGCCCATTAAAGAGTAGTATTATTGGAGGTGGGCCTATAACCTGTTGTTTTATGACTACCGGTACACGTGGAGCTGCAGCAGTTGTGGTAGAAGTAGACATAACTTACACAGAAGCTAACCAAGAAACCAATCAAACATTGATGTTTCACTCACTATAAAACCTGATCCACAGGTAACAAATTACACCAAATTCAGCAAAGAATATCACCAGCATACACATTGTCAATTCCCAAAATTACAGCAGAATTGAACTAGTACACCATAAGATATGACATCTGCAAGTTTCACAAAAACTGCATTCAGATTTGCATTATCTCAAAACTAGTTAACAAAATATTTATAAGTCCTCAACATTTATACACTGAGTGTCTATCTATTTATCCTTTTGACCAATCAGATTGTAGTATCTGAATAGTCGTACTGTACTATAGTACGACAGAGTACCTAATGTACTTCCAAAAAATCCCGTTTTGCCACTAACCTAAATCAAGCAGTGTCACACTAAATTTAAATTCACTAAACTCCAGAAACCATTTGTTCAGGTTTTCTTCATTTGGGGCCGTACACACAATGTTGCTGCTGCAGAAGTCAAATAAGTCCAACCGGCTGTGGTTAATCTTGTACGAATATTTGGAGTGCTTATGGAGTACTTCGTCACCTGTGGTCCACACTCAAATCGTAACCGTTAGTTCAGTTTAAATCGACGTCTTGTATTTATTCTTCACACTTATTTTCCCAGATGTCCGGTATTCCTTTTCGTCGGTCTGATGCGCCGGTTTAACTTCGTTTGATGTGTTACATGTGTCAAGATTCAATTCGCTTTTTCTATATTGTCCCTCATACAGACGCGTGTCTATCAGGCGGTACACTACACTCCAGAGTTACTCATCTACTGTCACACTATATAAGGTAAGTATTACAACTTCAAAGACCCAAAAATATTCTAAGTTATAAACCTCCCCTCACTGCCTTATCTACTGAGGATAAAACTTTGAAACCAACAGTAATGGGATATTTTAAGAGGTTAGAAATCCTATTACATTCGCACTTATGAAAAGTTTTTAAAATTTTCCGACGACGAGAAAAGATACACGGTTGTTTCTTTTTTTCCGCTTACATCTTATACCGATTTTTTTGTTGTAAGGGTCTAGAGGTTGCCATGTCATTTCACGTAAAGATGAAAAAATTGTGAAGGCGCAACTATAACTCGCACCTCTCTCACCTTCATCGTCTTGCCTCTCCTTTACCCCAAACTTCTGTACTTTGCGACACTAGTGGAGGTAGGCACTGATGAGGGCAACCGCATGTACGCGAACCAAGTCACGCCAAGAATAATCCGACAAACGCGCCCAAAAAAAAATGTTTTTTTTTATTTTGCATGGGTTTGAAGAACTATATGTCAATTAATGGCAACTAGTCAGGAAAGGCAAACGCAAAAGCATCTTGTTCAGCCACGGCTTAAAGGTTGTATGTCTACTATGTCACGCAAAGATATGCGACGTACTTAAACGTTTAAAAAAATAAAATGTATCTTGCGAAGTTCTAAAAAGTAAAAAAAAACAAAGTGCGTCAAGATAAATTGTAGACGTTGATAGTCGTCACAAGGATTGTTGACGTATGCAATTTTCACAACCTTTAGTAATAATTTTGTCGTTACACATTAGGAAACGTGAAAACAGTGTATGTACAATCTTTATTATAATACAAAGTATGTCTAATAAGTTACAATTCTGCGTGGCCGTACCCTTCTCCAAATTGTTTTTTGCGCAAATATCGCTAGATTTAGCATATAGTTAATTCAAAGTTTTGTATCGACTATAAAGTTATCGTGATAAATCGATACCATTAGTTATCGAGTATCAAACGGTGAGGGGTCATGATATACCGTTGCGAGACGAACAAATTCGTTATCAACGATAAATAGAAAAAATGTAGTTCGCTATATAATAATACTTTATAATACATTGGATTATATTATTGAACGTAAATAGCGTGGCATCTCACGTATGGCAATTAGTTTCGTACTCTTTATAACGGGAGTGTGAGACGAACAACGCAACACATTAATGTGACAAAACAAATTTAAATCAATAGTTGATTGTAGTAAAAGTATAGTACAAAAATTAAGGAATAGTCTCAATTTTTTCTCAAAATCGGGGGGGGGAAGGGGTTGGCGACGCGTCCGTGGAAAAAATCGTATAACTGTAATGAATATACTGTACAATTATCGCCGATAATTATTAGGGCTGGTATTATCGCGATGAAAAACTGATATTATTAATTTTTGTATCGCAATAACACTGATATCGATATACCGTGCCTGTTGTAATTTATAAATTTTTATTACAGTAAATATGGGTAAAAATAACTTAGAATATTTTCTAAGTAGTCTACTGTAATACTTACCTTAATAAGCGTTACAGTAGCAAATAGTATAGTAGAGTGTATTGTACTTTTACAAGGACACGTGTCGGCAAAAAAATGTATGCAAGTTTTTCGGAGTGGCGTCGACAGTCAGCCACACGCGTCACGCAGTTGACGATTTGATTCACAAGATCGGACAAACGGGATTTGAACCAAGTATTCCGGAAATATATGGTACAGTTCGACGGTACCATCGTCGATTGAATTTGTTCCAACGTACGCGATTCACCTGGGACCACAAGCGTGATTCACGAGGGACCACAAGCGTGATTCACGTGGGATCACAATTGACGAAGCACTTAGGTGCTTCGTACTACACGACCACATTCGGTTGGACTTTAACAACTACCGCTGACTAAGCATTGAAACTCTGTTTGCTCCTTTGCCCGTAGAAATCGCAGATCCAAAAGAAGCTTATCTAGATAGTGCCGACTCCAAGTTGATATAAACCCAAATGACTGACCCCTTGACAATCACAAACCCATTATAGCTTCACCCCTGTGAAATAAGACTTTCTATGCGCTTATTTCCACCACAGAATGCAAAGCTAGAATATGAGTTCTAGACACATTCACCCACTTTGACTTTCCCTTAGAAATGAAACCACCCTGGCAGGCAAAAACTCTGACCGACTATACCCCGGTATAGCCTGGACTCCCCTGAGTTTGCAACAAAAAAAATCACTGAAAATGGTCAAGTAAATTGATAGATATGAATGGTCAAAGATGATGTTTTTGTATAAGTGCTCTCTCGGAGAGAGGCATCTACCTACTAAATTTTTCTAAGTCATAGCTCTCTCTAAAACTCTATCTACTGACGTACGGCACCAATCAAATTAGTGTGTTGTACAGAAAAGTACAGGTGCCGGTGTACTTTCTGTACGGCCATCGTACGACATGGCCTAAATGTCGACAGATGTCATCTCCTGATTCGTTCACGTAATCCCCGGAGATGCCGCAATCCAATATCATTTTTCCACGTGTCATCCTATGTGGCGATGACCGCAAACCGCCGAAATGTTCTTCCGCGATCTCGGCATCCTTTCTAGCCGTCCGATCGAAACCAGGTTTTGATCGTAGCCGTCATAAATACGAGCGCGGTATTTGTTTCGTGTTCGAAACAAATGCGAAGTATCCGTTTCATATAGTACATTAAAATCGCACAAAAAATATATCTATGCATTACGCATCTATATCCCGTTAAATGAACTAGCCTACGTGTAACATATTAAATATTTATCAAACCTCATATATCTTATCATTAATCCTAGACATTATGTAACATATCCTATCATTGTAGGTTAAGGCTACCGGCTAAATTGACGGACGGCAGGTACCCGGATCAAATCCCGGGTCCGTCAAATATTTTAGGTAACTCTATCGAGATTTGCCTTATTTTCCTCTTTGGACAGCCTAGGCAGCCATGGATCTAACTCCTCCTTAAGTCTTCAGTGATTGCAACAAGTGTGGGGACTTGAGTGAAGAGTTAGGGGCAAGCTGTCATTGTTTTGGCTTTTATTTTACAATCTCTAGACCTATAAAATACTTCAATTTCAACAAGCATTTGGAATATTTTGTGTATGGTTGGAACGTTTTGTGTACTGTTCAATATCTGTAAATATCTGAATAACATTTATTTTTAGTTTAGTGTAATAAAAATAATGTTCCATTAATAAAGTTTTTATAAAATTATAATAAGGGTTTTGAGGTACAATGACTTACAGGTAGGATACTTTGTCGTTAGTCATGATAATAACCGTAGTAACGGTTAAGCAAATTAGTGTTGATCAGTAGATACACGCTGTGAGTATATAACTTAGGACTTAGCCAATTTTGTAGTATTGAGTTTTGGGAATATTATTTTCTAAGGGCAGTTTTTAGGAAACTTCCAAACATCATATCTTATGGTTTACTACGTCATTTGGGCTCAAATTTCGGGAATCGTCAGTTTACTATATTTTGTATTTTGTAATTTTGAGGCATATTGGCTTTCTGAGTCATATTTTGTGTCAGTTCAAAGTTGGCTGTTTAGTAGGTATTTTGATAGTTTCTGTTGTTTTTTATGTCTTCTTCCACTACTATCGCTGGTTCTCCTCCTGCAACGGTGGTTGTAGAACAACAGATTATGGGCCTTTCGTCAATAATTCCTATCTTCAATGGCCAAAAGTATGCTTACAACGCGGCGACAGTTGAATCGTCGTTTGAAACTGCTGACTTATTGGGGGTCTTGGATGGCTCCCTTGATGAAACAGATCCAACTTGGGCGAAAAAGAATTCAATGGCAAGGAACAATCTAATTCTTTGTTTTTCAAAGAAGTTGGTCATGTTTTGACTGAAAATAAAGCAAGCGAGGGAGATTTGGACATCACTGAAATCCGCTTTTGAGAAAGCCAATGTTCGAAGGAGCTCTTGGTGGCTGGAAAAATTTGGGGATACAAATACTCGGGGGGTACTATGGTCGAGTATTATGACAATTTTCGTGCACTCATTGATGCTCACTCTTCTGCTGGGGGGTCATTTTGTGAGTTTCAACAGGCAGCTTTGCTTATTAGAGGTCTCCCTAGTAGCATGAAGGGTGTGTCTGTTCAGTTAAAAAGTCATGATAAAGATAGCTGGTCATTTCAGTTAGCATATAATCTTATATTGGAGGAAGAGACTAATACTAAAATCCTTGAAGGAGAACGAAAGGTTGAAGTTTTTTCCACAGACTTTGACAAAAGAAATCAGATTAATTAGAACAAGAGTCAGTTTAACCAGAATCAGAATCAGTTTAATCAGTATTCACAAACAGAATAGGCCATCTTCTACTACTTGCTTTTATTGTTCTGAGAACTCTCATGGATACATGTACTGTCCTAAGCTGAAAAAGGCTAATGAGACAAGTTTAAATAGGCCAGGTTGGGAGCAAAGCCAATATCACAAAGGCTTCTCTGGAAATCCTACCCGTGGAAATGCTCTTTTTTCAGCTTCTACAACTGATCCAGATGGGTCTTTAAGCTTCAATGAGACAGAGGATGCAGAATTATTTGCTATGGCGACAGCCATGGATGGTCCTAAGGATGCACGATGGATTATGGACACGGGAGCGTCTGCCCAAATGTGTTTGAACAAGGCGGCTTTTACGAATCTTCAAACAACAAACATCTCCAAAAAATATTTACTATGCTTGTGGCATGAGTGTTCAAACCTTAGCTCAGGGTGATGTATCTTTGATGGTAGATGTGGGGGGAAAGTCCGTAGAAAGAACCCTTCACAATGTTTTGTTTGTTCCAGACTTTAAAATAAAATATTTTTTCTACATCATTAGTGGAGAGCAAAGGCTTTAAAGTCATTCTAAAAGGAGGTAGACATGTTGTTAGCAAGAAAGGGAAAGTAGCAGTAACAATCACTAGAGATCCTAGCAAAATGTACCGCATGGACATGGATGAATATAAAGAAAATGATGTTCTCTACTCCAGCGTCCAATCTCATAATGAGTTGTGGCATAAAAGATTAAGACATATGAATTATGATAGCCTTAAGAAAATGGTGAATTCGGGAAAAGTTGGAGTTTCTCTCAGTTCCCATCCTATATAATCATGTGATGGTTGTTCATTTGGCAAGATCCACAAATTGCCATTTCCACAGGAAATAGACCACATATCGGAGAAAGTTCTGCAGCTAATACATTTTGATGTTCTCGGTCCTTCACAAGTGGATTCGACTGGAGGCGTCCACTATATGGTTACATTTACATATGACTACTCGAGATATACCAAAGTCAACTTCATGCAACATAAAAGTGAAGTGTTTACTAACTTCAAACACCACAAAGCGTGGGCGGAAAAGCTTCATGGAGTTCCAATCTTGGCGTTGAGATTGGACAATGGGGGAGAATATACATCAAAAGAATTCGAAGAGTTTCTCCTTCACGAAGGTATCAGTCACAATCTTACAGTTCCATATACACCGGAAGAGAATGGTGTTTCTGGGAGATTAAATAGGACAGTGATAGAAAGTGCTCGGTCAATGCTTGCAGATAAAAGGCTATATTTGAAATTTTGGGCTGCAGTGTTGTTTTGGAAACCTTGAGTTCTCTCTATATCTTGCTGCCATGCTGCGCTAAGTCTGACATCGCAGCTAGAAACCTTGAGCACTCTACACTTGTTGCTGTGCTACTATGCTGCTCTGATCTGACATCGCAGCTGCGCTGCATTAATATCACAGCTGCGTTGACAGATCATAGCAGTCATAGCAGTCATAGCAGTCGTAGCAGTCGTAGCAGAGTCATAGCTGCTATAGCAGTCTCCGCAAGAAAGGTGTTCTGAATATGAGTCAGTTTGTGTGAAGATAAATTGACGAGGACATGATTTAGTGAGTATGTAAACTCGAAAGGGAGTGTATAGATTTGGTGCACTCCAGGCACACGTGAAGGTCCGTGAGAAAGTCAAGTTTGGTTGTTCTAGAAGAAAAGGTACAGTTACATTTGAGGACAAAAGTTACACGTGGAGGTTCATCTTCGCTGATGAAAGAATACGTGGAAAGCGGACGGAGTCTGCCGTCATTTTTGGAAGAGAAGTATTGACTGTATTGTCATTTCAGCGGACAAACTTTAACCGCGTACTATTTCATTTCTAGCTGCTGTCTGATTGGTGGAAATAATTATGTGCATTCGACGGTGGGATTTTGTTAATGAAGAGTAGTGTAATAATTGACCACGCTAGTTGTAGTACGGTGTGATCAACTGTAGGCTCACTTGTATATATAGGACTTAGATAACTTTAGGAAAAGTAGGATTGTTGTGTAGGAAAAACTGCGAAGCAGTTTTTGGGCGTGTTTGAATTATAAGATCATTGTGATCTTTTGGCAGAACTTTGTGAAATTCTGCATGTGGTTTTTTCGGTGTATATTTTATATTGTGGCAAATTTGCAGACCTAGGGTGTGTCTGGTTTGCTTTAGACTTCATTGTGAAGTTGGTTGTTTGTGGGATTTCGTGAGAGTTTCCTTTTTGCACAATTGATTATCATGGCAACTGCCGGTGCTTCTTCATCTTCTTCAGTGGCACCAGCTGCCTCAAATCAACAAGTCACGGGCCCTCCCTCACGGATCTCGGTGTTTAATGGGCAAAAGTATCTTCATTGGGCGGATTTGACTAAGTCTTATTTGAAACAAGTGAAATTATATGATGTGATTTCTGGTATTCTTCTAGATACGGATCCGGAGTTTGGAAAGAAAAATGAAGATGCATTGCATGTGTTGAAGTTACTTCTGTCAGAAGATCTTAACATGACATATATCAATATCTCTACGGCATCTGAAATATGGAAGGCCTTGAGTGAATCTTATGTCTTAGCTAGTGAGCAGAATGAGGTTGTTCTGCTGGAAAAATTTGGGACTATAAATATACTGGGGGTGACATGAACTCATATTGTAATGGCTTGAAACTTCTATTATCGGAGAATGCATGTTCCGGGGGGAGTTTTCCTCCTTATCATCAAGCTATGATTCTAATGAGAGGGCTTCCTACTGAATATAGAGGAGTAACGGAGCAGCTAAGACGGTTAGAGAAGAGTAAATGGAATATACCAGTAGCTCAGGCTTATATCCTAGACAAAGAGGCAACTCAGATAGCATTAAATGGTGGTCAATCAGTGGTTGCTTACAATGCACAGACATATAAGCCGGCTGGTTTTTCTGGAAACAGAAACTTTACCCCCAATCCGAATTATAGGCAATATGATAGGTGTGTCTATTGCTTTGGTCAAGGTCATGTTTTCTGGCTGTGTCCGACATTTATAAAAACATGTGAAACAGGAATTTATCGTGCGGGATGGAGGGTACGATCGGAGGATTCACAACCAAAATTTCCGACATCAAAACTGCAGATTAAAAATGCGGCGTTGCTTACATTTGATGAGACGACAGAAGATGAACGACCGGAAGGAAATGAAGATGTGGTCAAATTTCCGCAATCGGATGATGACGAGTTCTTTGCTCTTGCAAAAGATCTCATGGAGGAACCTCGAGAGAACGGATGGATTATGGACTCCGGATGCTCCTCCCACATGTGCGACAACCAGACTTACTTCAAAACGCTTACTCCAATTCCCACTCGTCGGATTTATTCCGCGGATGACAGCGGTGTGGAGACTACGGCAAAGCGAAGCGTGGAGTTAGCATGTGACATCAATGGTCAGATTGTAAAGAGAACCTTGCATGATGTTCTCTATATCCCAAAGTTTACAAAAAATATTTTTTCCACTTCGGTAGCAGAAATGAAAGGTTTTGAAATTTTACAATAGAATGGGATAAAGGTAGTAAGCAAAGATGGGAAGTAGCTTTGGTAGGTACTAGAGGCCCAAACTTGTTGTACCGGATGGACTTGGCTAATGAAATTGACTTTGCATACTCTAGTGTCCTTCCGGAAAATGTTTTGTGGCATAAGAGGCTCGGTCATGTTCATCATGAAAGGCTTGATAAAATGGTAAAGCAAAATATGATAGATGGGGTTAAATTAGGACAAACAGATTCCCATGTATGTGATGGATGTGCTTTGGGAAAACTTCATAAGTTGCCACTACCTCAGATAGCGGATAACCGGGCAACGGATTTGCTGCAAATTATTCATTCGGATGTGTGGGGGCCAACAAAAGTTCCTTCACTCAGTGGCAACCGGTTTTTGGTCACTTTTACGGATGACTTCTCAAGATATAGCAAGGTTTACTTTATGAAAGAAAAGAGTGAAGTGCTCACTCACTTCAAGCATTTTCGAGTATGGGCCGAAAAACTTCATGGGAAACCGATCCTTTCCCTTCGGTCCGACAACGGAGGGGAATATATTTCTCATACATTCTCTGAATATTTAAAACACAATGGCATTTCTCGGCAATTTACAGTTCCTTATACTCTGGAACAAAATGGAGTATCCGAAAGACTCAACGGAACTCTAACAGAAAGTGCAAAATCTATGTCACTAGATAAAGGAATAGATTTCAAATTTTGGGGTGAAGCTTTCTCGTGTGCGTCGTATATTAGAAATAGAATAGAGACTAGAGCAGTAAAAGGGAAAACACCATATGAAGTGTGGACCGGAAGAAAACCGAATGCTAGTCACTTCCGAGTTTTTGGGAGTAAATGTTTTATTTTGGATAATCTCCCTATTTCTAAGCTTAGTCCAAATCGATTCCAGGAATTTTTATGGGTTATGATGATGAATCCGTGGGCTATGGAGTATTTAATAGGGATAGGAATATTCTCCAGATTGCTAGAAATATTCAGGTTAAAGAAAAGAGCAGATCGGTAGATGTTTTTGGTATGACAGATTTTGAAAAAGATTTCAAAATCAAAGAATATGTTATTTTTGAAAGTGTTCCTCTCGCTTCTTCTAGTCCCACTTTGGACCCTCCGGCTGGTCCCCTTGTGGAGAATCCTCCTCCTCCTCCACCACCTCCTCCACCACCTCCTCCTCGGCGGCAACCTACAGATCTAACAATTCCAGCCTCAGATTTTCCGGGGGGAAAAAGGCAAAGCAGCAGGCTGCGACACTGCGAAGCTGCGCTATTTTCTGTCGGTTCAGAGGATCTGACTGAAAACTGCGACGCTGCGAAACTGCGAAGTTGCGATGCTGCGAAGCTGCAAAGCTGCGACAGTGCGAAATTGCGAAGCTGCAAAACTGCTCTATTATCTGCCAGCATGATGGAACCGGTCACAATACAGGAAGCCTTTTCAGCTCCGGAAAAAGATCAATGGATCGCAACGGCTAACGATGAAATGCGATCCATAATGGAGGCTCAAACTTGGGAGCTTGTGGAGCTTCCACCAGACCGAAAAGCCATCGGCTGTAAGTGGGTCTTTAAAGTAAAGTTGAATCCAGATAACTCTATTTAAAGATATAAGGCTAGGCTTGTTGGTAAAGGGCTATAGTCAAAAGGAGGGAATTGACTATAAAGAGACTTTCTCCTCGGTTGTCCGATTTCCAACTGTTAGAATTTTCTTATCCTTAGCGGCCATTGAGAATATGGAACTACATCAAATGGATGTTAAGACAACTTTCTTGCATGGAGATATAGAGGAAATAATTTATATGAAGCAGCCTGAAAGGTATGAAGAGACTGGAAAAGAAAATCTGGTCTGTAAACTGTTGAAATCCTTGTATGGTTTGAAGCAGGCTCCACGTCAGTGGAACCTAAATCTAGATGAGTTTCTTACCAGTCTAGGATTCATTAGGATTAGCTCAGATCACTCAGTCTATGTTATGGAAGGGAAAGATGGGATTATGTACATTGCGGTATAGGTAGATGATTTGCTGTTGTTAAGCAAGTCATTAAATGAAATTAACAAAATAAAAGCAACCTTGAATTCAAGATTTAAGATGAAAGACTTAGGTGAGGCAAAGTATATTCTTGGAATTCAAGTAGAAAGGGATAGAGATAGGAGAACAATCCATCTAACGCAGCGTGAAGCGATAGGAAATGTGCTTGAAAAGTTTGGCATGGCTGAGGCAAACGGAAGTGTCACTCCCATGGAATTTAAGCAGAAAGTGGAAGGCATGGAGACCGATGGAGGAATCATTTTTGACGATACCTTGGAGTAAGGGGAGGCAGATTTTATGGCCACCATTCCATACCGACAGATTGTTGGTAGCCTAATTTACTTCATGAACTGCACAAGGCCGGATATTGCAGCAGCAGTTGGCGCTTTGAGTCAAAGTTTGCAAAATCCAAGAAAAACAGATTGGGAGGCCGCAAAGAGGGTTCTTCGATACCTTGCAGGAACACGGAATCTTAGACTTGCTCTCGGTGGAGATGAAGTCAAAATTCAGACATGGAGCGATGCTAGCTATGGAGACATCCCAAGCCGCCGTTCCACCACTGGATTCATTTTGAAGATTGGAACTGGAACATTCTGCTGGAGCAGCAAGCTTCAAAAGGTAACAGCTCAGTCTACAATGGAGGCTGAATATATGGCAGCAAGCTCAGTTGTCAAGGAGTTACTATGGGTGAAGTCGCTCCTCGAAGAACTTCATTTTATGCAATCCGGACCTCAAATAGTGTGGTGTGACAACCAAGCAGCTATTGCGATTGCATCCAACCCGAGTCATCACTTCAAAAGCAAGCACATTGACATCAAGCTGCATTTTGTAAGAGAGAAGGTGATGAACAGAATTTTAAAGCTAAGTTATCTTCCGGATGAGAAGATGGTAGCACATATGATGACTAAGTCTTTACCTGCACCTAAGTTGAAGTTCTGTAGAGAGGAATCTGGACTCAGTGGCTGAGAGAGTTAAAAGGTTTAGGGGAGTGTTGTTTTGGAAACCTTGAGTTCTCTCTATATTTTGCTGCCATGCTGCGCTAAGTCTGACATCGCAGCTAGAAACCTTGAGCACTCTACACTTGTTGCTGTACTGCTATGCTGCTCTGATCTGACATCACAGCTGCGCTGCTCTAATATCACAGCTGCGTTGACAGATCATAGCAGTCATAGCAGTCATAGCAGTCGTAGCAGTCGTAGCAGAGTCATAGCTGCTATAGCAGTCTCCGCAAGAAAGGTGTTCTGAATATGAGTCAATTTGTGTGAAGATAAATTGACGATGACATGATTTAGTGAGTATGTAAACTCGAAAGGGAGTACATAGATTTGGTGCACTCCAGGCACACGTGTCGGTCTGTGAGAAAGTCAAGTTTGGTTGTTCTAGGAGAAAAGGTACAGTTACATTTGAGGACCAAAGTTACACGTGGAGGTTCATCTTCGGTGATGAAAGAATACGTGGAAAGCGGACAGAGTCCGCCGTCATTTTTGGAAGAGAAGTATTGACTGTACTGTCATTTCAGCGGACGAACTTTAACCGCGTACTATTTCATTTCTAGCTGATGTCTGATTGGTGGAAATAATTATGTGCATTCGACAGTGGGATTTTGTTAATGAAGAGTAGTGTACCAATTGACCACGCTAGTTGTAGTACGGTGTGATCAACCGTAAGCTCACTTGTATATATAGGACTTAGATTACTTTAGGAAAAGTAGGATTGTTGTGTAGGAAAAACTGCGAAACAGTTTTTGGGTGTGTTTGAATTATAAGATCATTGTGATCTTTTGGCAGAACTTTGTGAAATTCTGCATGTGGTTTCTTTGGTGTATATTTTATATTGTGGCAAATTTGCAGACCTAGGGTGTGTCTGGTTTGCTTGGGGCTTCATTGTGAAGTTGGTTGTTTGTGGGATTTCGTGAGAGCTTCCTCTTTGCACAATTGATTATCATGGCTACTGCCGGTGCTTCTTCATCTTCTTCAGTGGCACCAGCTGCCTCAAATCAATATGAAGCACTTAACCGCGCTGTTTATATTAAGAATAGAATTGCTTTTGATCTATTAGCACTATACTAATATTTTGAGCTTTAGACAGAAGATAAACTTGATATTAGTCACTTTAAGATCTTTGGCAGCAAGTGTTTTATTTGAGATACTTCACAGGATAGATGGAAAATGGATGCTAATGGCTTACTGGGAATCTTCATGGGGTATGATGATAATGGAAAAAGTTATAGAGTTTTTGTATTTGAGAAACAGAAAGTGGTTATCTCTAGAAATATTTAGATTAAAGATGAGATGGATTCGGTTGACTCTTTTCAAGTGCCAGACAAACCGGCAAAGGAAAAACAAGAATATGTAATTTTTCACCATACGCAGTGAGTTTACTTTCCACAACCAAGTGGGACTACTCTTCCCTCAGTTCCCTTAGTGACTTCACAGGAGGCGCCACCACAAGTTCAAGCTCAGGCGGAACAAACGGTTACACCACAAGTCGCTGATTAGCCAAGGCAACCAAATGAGAGAGTGCCGACGATTTCAGCCTCAAAATTTCTGGGGGGAAAGAGCTCTAGCAGCCGTCTGCAAGCAAGCTCTCACTTTGCTTTTTTTGAAGCTATAGAGGTGCCTGTAACAATTCACGAGGCCTTTTTTTCACCTGAGAGAAATCATTGGATCGAGGAGGCGAACGATGAAATGAAATCTATTATGGAGGCACAAACGTGGGAGCTGGTTGATCTTTCTCTAGGTTGAAAAGCCATCAACAGCAAATGGGTATTCAAGGTGAAGTTGAACCCGGACAACACCATTGAAAGGTATAAGGCCAGACTAGTGGCCAAAGGTTATAATCAGAAAAAAGGTATTGATTTTGAAGAAACCTTCTCTCCAGTTGTTAAATTTCTTATTGTTAGAATCTTGCTAAGTCTAGCGGCTATAGAGAATATGCAAATACCTAAAATGGATGTCAAAACAACTTTCTTGTATAGAGAATTAGAAGAGACCATCTATATGAAACAACCTAATATGTATGTAGAAAAAGGAAAGGAGGAATTGGTGTGTAAACTGGTGAAATCTTTGTATGGGCTGAAACAAGCCCCCAAACAATGGAATTTGAAGTTAGATGAGTTTTTAACTGGGCTATGTTTTAAGAGAATTAGCTCATATCATACTGTATATGTTCTACAAGGGGAGGATGGGATAATTTACATTGGTGTATATGTGGATGACCTTTTTTTAATAAGTAAGTCAATGGATGAAATAAAACGTATTAAAGCGGCTTTAAGGTCTATGTTTGAGATGAAGGACCTCGGAGAAGCCAAGTATATCTTAGGTATACAGGAAGTAAGAGACAGAAACAAAAAGCTGATTATGTTGACTCACAAAGAAGCAATAGGTAACATGCTGGAAAGATTTGAAATGAAAGATGTGAAAGGATCTATAACTCCCATGGAATTCAAACACAAATTGGAATGAATTGAGTCAGACTCAGGCATAATGGTTTGTGAGAGTCTAGAGAGAAGGGAGGAAGAGTTTATGGCTTCAAAGCCATATAGACAAGTAGTTGGAAGTCTTATATATTTTAGGAACTATACGAGACCCGACATTGCAGCAGTTGTGAGAATCCTGGGTAGAAGTTTGCAGAATCCTAAAAAGGCTGATTGAGAAGCAGCAAAAAGGGTGTTGAGATATCTTGCAGGTACTCGAAATCTTAAGCTTGTTCTCGGAGGAAGAGAGGTGAAAATACAGACATGGAGCGATGCAAGCTATAGAGACATGCCAAGCCTGAAATCTACGACAGACTTTTTTCTGAAGATTGGAGATAGAACTTGTTGTTGGAGTAGCAAATTACAAAAGGTTACAGCTCAATCCACAATGGAGTCAGAATATATGGCAACAGCTTCCGCCCTCTAGGAGCTCCTATGGGTCAAGTCCATTTTACAACAACTTGGGTATATGCAAACTGGTCCTCAAGCTATCTGGTGTGACAACCAGGCAGCAATTCCAATTGCCTCTAACTCCAGCCATCACTTTAAGAGCAAACACATCGATGTTAGACTTTACTTTGTTAAAGGAAAAGTAATTGCAAAAGTCGTAAAATTGTGTTATTTACCGGATGAGAAGATGGTGGCTGACATGTTAACAAAAGCTCTTCCTGCTCCTAAATTACAGTTTTGAAGAGATGCTATTAGACAAAGTGAGTAACTGAGTCTAATGATTAAGGGAGTGTTGTAATTTATAAATATTTATTTCGGTAAATAGGGGTAAAAATAACTTAGAATATTTTCTAAGTAGTCTACTATAATACTTACGTTAATTAGCGTTACAATAGCAAAAAGTAGAGTAGAGTGTCGTGTACTTTTACAAGGACACGTGTCGTCAAAAGAACGTATGTAGGTTTTTTGGAATGGCGTTGAAAGTCAACCACACGCGTCACGCACTTGATGATTTGATTCACAAGATCGGAGGAACAATATCTAAACCGCGTATTTCGGAAATATATGGTACACTTCGACGGTACCATCGTCGATTGAATTTGTTCCAATAGACGCGATTCACCTGGAAACACAAGCGTGATTCACGAGGGACCACAAGCGTGATTCACGTGAGACCACAAGTGAATCTCTGAGACCTCCATAAGTCCTCGGAGTGGACAGCTTCCAAGAAGCATCTAGGATAACCCTGACCCCTTTGTGTTTCAGCAAAAACAACTGCCACCCTGCCAGACAATAACTCTGACCAACTTCACCCCTGTAAAGGCAAGACTCCCCTGAGTCGATAGCAAAAAGAATCTCTGAATTTGCTCCCCTGAGCTGTAAGTTATAGAGGGTCAAAGTTGACCTTTTGCACAGAAGCTCTTTGGGAGAGAGGGTCATATCTCCTAATTTTTCTAAGTCCTATCTCTCTCACAGACTCTATCTACTGATGTACGAAGCCAATCAGATTACATTTCCGTACACAAAAGTACAGTTGCCAGTGTACTTTCTGTACGGACACTACGACATGGCGTAAATGTCGACACGTGGTATGTTCGGATTCGCTCTCTTAATCCTCGGAGATGCCGCGATCCAATGTCATTCCGCCACGTGTCATCCGATGTGGCGATGACCACAAACCTCCAAAATCCTCTTCCGTGATCTTTGCGTTAATTACGGCCGTCCGATTAAATTCACATTTAATCATAGCCGTAATAAATACATGCGCGATTTTCGTTTCATTAAAGAAATAATGCGCGGTATTGGTTTCTTATCCGTACCCTAATCCGTATTTTTACATTACTGGATCTATGTATCCCGTAAACACATACAGTTAAATGAATTATCCTACCTGATAATGTTTAATTAATTATCAAACCATATAGTACGTAACACTAGTTCTAGACTTAACAGCTAAGGCTACCGACTACCGGCTGTTTGCCGGCCGGTAAGTACCAGGATCAAATCCTGAGGCCGGCACATACCTTTTAGTAAATAAACCCCTAACTAATATATATTTTCCCGTAAACCTCTGGATAGCCTAGGTAGCCATGGCTCTAGCTCCCTCTCCAATTTCTCAGTGACTGCGACAAGTTTGAGAGTTGGAGAGAGAAGTTAGAGGTAGACTGCCTTGGCTTCTTTCTATATTTCTATTTAGACCTAGAAAATACTTAAAATGGACCATTAATTTCTACACTCCCCTTATTTTCTAGTCAATCTTTAATTTCAGACCACACTTCTCCCTGCAAAAAATTAGCTTAGGGGAAGGCACAGGTTTGGTCATCATATCTGCTACCATCTCACTATCTGGTCTGTACTCTAAACTGATTATTTTGTTTTCTACTTTCTCTCTAACAAAGCTGAGTCTGATGTCCATGTGTTTGGCTTTAAAATGATGTTTAGGATTGGCAGAAATAGCGA
>JBBHKE010001764.1:77949-221250 GCA_037447655.1 Zygnema cylindricum
ATGCGAGCATTTTTGTCATTTTATTTTGGTATGTGATACAAACGTTTTGTTTAAACACAAACGCATTTGTTGTTTTTGTAGTTACTTGTTTCAAACAACAACAAAGTGGGTTTCTCTCAATATTTTTTGTGTTTTGGTACACCATAGTGTTTAAACTCAAAAGCGATTGTTTCTATAAACATTTTTAGTTGCAAATAATTAGCGGGAGTGTTTTTCCACATTTTATTTGAGGCTTGGTACAAACATTGTGTTGAAACACAAACGCGATTGTTGACATGTTTGTAAGTTTATTTAAACTTTGTTTGTAAGCGCTAACGATATAAAGTGTTTGTTACCAATATTGTTGTTAGCGCAAACACAAAGTTGTGTTACAAACATGGTTCGGAGTTTATTTTACACCTTTTTGTGAGGGCGATTAATAAACGTTGATTTTTACAAATATCTTTGTTAGCGAAAACTCAAATTTGTGATACCACATGGTTTTGTGTTTTTTATAACTCTCTTTGGGTGAAACAACAACAAACTTTGTTCATTGATGTTTTTGTTGTTTACGCAAACACAAATTTGTTTTGCAAACATAGTGTATGGTTTTATTTTACTGTTTTTACGAGCGTAATAATAAATGTTTCTTGTTACATGGAATTATTGTTAGCGCAAACACATATTTGAGTCATTAACATGGTTGAGAGTTTATTTAAACTATTTTTGTGAGCGTTAACAATATAAAGTGTTACTTACCAATGTTGTTGTTAGCGCAAACAAAATGTTATGTTACAAACATGGTTCAGAAATTATTTTACCTTTTTTTGTAAGCGCCAACAATTAACAATGTTTGTTATAAAAATCTTTGTTAGCGCAAACTCAAATTTGTGATAGAAATATGGTTTAGGGTTTTTTTTAACTCCCTTTGTGTACGTTAACTAGAAACTTTGTTCACTGATGTTTTTGTTGTTCACGCAAACACAAATTTGTGTTGCAAAATGAGTTGAAGGTTTTTTTTTATTGTTTTTGTGAGCAAAATAATTATCGTTTTTCGTAACAAGAAATTATTGTTAGCACAAAAAAAACTTGAGTTTTAAACATGGTTGAGAATTTATTTGAACTATTTTTTTGAGCGCTAACAATATGAAGTGTTTGTTACAAATATTGTTGTTAGCGCAAACACAAAGTTGTGTTACCAACATGGTTCGGAGTTTATTTTATATCTTTTTGTAAGCGCAAACAATAAACGTTGTTAGATACATTATCTTTGTTAGCGCAAACTCAAATTTGTGATAGAAACATGGTTCTGAGTTTTACTTAACTCTCTTTGTGTGCTTTAACAATAAACTTTGTTCGTTAATATTTTTGTTGTTCACCCAAACACAAATTTGTGTTGCAAAATGAGTTGAGGTTTTTTTTTTAGTGTTTTTATGAGCATAATAATAACCAGTTTTTGTTATAAAAATTAATTGTTTGCCCAAACACAAATTTCAGTTATAAACATGGTTAAGAGTTTATTTGAACTTTTTTCAAGAGCGCTAGCGATATAAAGTGTTTGTTACCAACATTGTTGTTTGCGCAAACACAAACTTGTGTTACAAACATGGTTCGGAGTTTATTTTACATCTTTTTGTGAGCGTGAACAATAAATGTTGTTTGTTACAAATATCTATGTTAGCGCAAACTCAAATTTGTGATAGAAATATGGTTTAGGGTTTTTTTTAACTCTCTTTGTATTTGTTAATATTTTTGTTGTAAACGCAATTACAAATTTGTGTTGCAAATATAGTTTAGGGTATTTTTTTATTGTTTATATGAGCATGATAATAAACGTAATTTGTTTCTATTACTAGCACAAAAACAAATTTGAGTTACTAACATGTTTCTAAGTTTGTTTGAATTATTTTTGTGAGCACTAATGATATAAAGTGTTTGTTACCAATATTGTTGTTAGCCCAAACACAAAGTTGTATTACAAACACGGTTCGGAGTTTATTTTACACCTTTTGATGAGCGCGAACAATAAACATTGTTTGTTTCAAATATCTTTGTTAGCACAAACTCAAATTTGTGATAGAACAAGTTTTAGAGTTTTTTTGAACTCTCTGTGTGTGTTAATAACAAACTTTGTTCGTTAATATTTCAGTTGTTAATGCAAACACAAATTTGTGTTGCAAATATAGATTAGGGTTTTTTTTTAATTGTTTTTATGAGCGTGATAATAAACGTAATTTGTTATAAGAAATTATTGTTAGCACAAAAACAAATTTGAGTTACAAACATAGTTGTGAGTTCATTTGAACTATTTTTGTGAGCGCTAACATTATAAAGTTTTTGTTATCAAAGTTGTTGTTAGCGCAACCACAATGTTGTGTTACAAACATGGTTCGAAGTTTATTTTACCTCTTTTTGTGAGCGCGAACAATAAACGTTGTTTGTCACAAATATCTTTAATAGCACAAACTCAAATTCGTGAGAGAAACATAATTTATGTTTTTATTAACTCTAATTGTGTGCTTTAACAATAAAATTTGTTCGTTCATATTTTTGTTGTTAACGCAAACCTAAATTTGTGTTGCAAAATGAGTTGATGGTTTTTTTTTAGTATTTTTGTGAGCATAATAATAAAGAGTTTTTGTTATAAAAATTAATTGTTAGCCCAAACACAAATTTCAGTTATAAACATGTTTGAGAGGTTATTTGAACTTTTTTTAAGAGCGCTAATGATATAAACTGTTTGTTGTTAGCGCAATCACAAAGATGTGTTAGAAAAACGGTTCGGAGTTTAATTTACATCTTTTTGTGAGTGGGAACAATAAACGTTGTTTGTTACAAATATTTTTGTTAGCGCAAAGTCAAATATGTGATAGAAGCATGGTTTAGAGTTTTTCTTAACTCTCTTTGTGTGCGTTAATAATAAACTTTGTTTGATAGTTTTCATATAGTTAACACAAACAAACATTTGTGTTGCAAACATTGTTTATGGTTTATTTTTATTGTTTTCGTGTGCGTTATAATAAACGTTGTTCATTAGAGGATATTATTATTAGCGCAAACACAAATTTGAGTTATAAACTTGATTGAGAGTTTATTTGAACTATTTTTGTGAGCGCTAACGATATAAAGTGTTTGTTACCAATATTGATGTTTGCGCAAACACAAAGATGTGTTACAAACATGGTTCGGTGTTTATTTTACATCCTTTTGTTAGCGCGAACAATAAACGTTGTTTGTTACAAATATATTTGTTAGCGCAAACTCAAATTTGTGATAGAAACATGATTTAGAGTTTTTCTTAACTAGCTTTGTGTGCGGTAATAATAAACTTTGTTCCTTTACATTTTTGATATTAATGCAAGCACAAATTTGTGTTGCAAACATAATTGAGGGTTTTTTTTATTGTATTTGTGAGCGTAATAACAAACGTTGTTTGTTACAAGAAATTATTGTTAGCGCAAACACAAATTTGAGTTATAAACATGGTTGAGAGATTATTTGTCTTGTTCCACGACCACTGGAGCAGATCAGCAGTAGTAGTAGAAGTAGACATAATCTCACTCATAGAAGATTATGAAGAATCCTAACAAAAAACTGGTTTTGATACCACACTAACTCTGTCACACAAATCCAACCCTGGCTAAAACTATACCACAGTATAAAATAAACACAAAACTGACAACTCCCAAAGTTTCACCTCAATTAATCCAACAGACACCAAGATAGGTAACTTAGAAGTTTCCCAAAAATTGTCTGCAGATTACACAGTCTGGAAGTTTAGATACATAAAATGTCCTGCATCCTAAGTCATATAGTCTTCACTCAGTTTTCCTACTAAATAGTGTTGTACCTCCAATACAAGTGTTCCTAAAGTATAGGTCCAAAAGAACTAAACTGCTAATAAGGTCTAAGTGCTCCTAATCACGCTAAAACTAATCTATCACCGTACAATCAATATTACTGAAGTCCTGTACAGATGATTTGTTCAAGTACTTTTTTTGCATCACGGTCAGATTTCCTTGGATTCTGTAGACTTCTGCTCAATACACCAACTGCTGCAGACTTCTGCTCAGTACACCAACTGCTGCAGCAATATCCTGACGGGCACAGTTTATGAAATATATTAAAATTCTCACTATCTGTCTGTAAGTTATCAGTGTCATACGATCATCCTCCCCTGTCTCAAAAATTTCACTGATAATAACACCCGATTTTGTTTCTTCCCCCTCTAACTTATGCCGTGTTACCCATCACTAAACTCCATTGGTGTTACCCATCATTTTGCCCCACGCATTCCATATTCATCTAACATGTTTCCAATAGCCTCCTTTTGAGTCAATTTTATTAATCTGTTTTTTCTGTCCCTTTTTGCCTCACCGAGGTCTTTCATTTGAACCGTGATTATAAAGCAATTTTAATTTTGTTATTTTCAGCAATTGATTTGCTAACTAAAAGTAAATCATCTACATACACCGCTATGTACACTATTCCATCCTCACCTTTTAAAACATAGACAGAGTGATCAAAACTTTTCCTTTTAAATCGTTGGCTAGTTAAGAATTCAACAAGTTTTAGATTCCATTGCTTAGGGGCCTGTTTTAGGCCGGACAAAGATTTGAGCAATTTGCATACTAAGTGCTCTTTTCCTGGTACTATATACATTTCAAGCTGCTGCATGTAAATGGTCTCCTCTAGTTCTCAATACAAAAAGGCCGTCTTTACATCCATTTGATGTATTTCCATATCCTCTATAGCACCTAGAGATAGCAAAATTCTTACTGTCGGAAATCTTACAACAGGAGAAAAAGTTTCTTCAAAATCAATTCCTTCCTTTTGATTATACCCCTTTGCCACAAGTTTAGCCTTATATCGTTCAATTGTATTATTTGGATTTAACTTCACCTTGAATACCCAATTGCTGCCGATCGCTTTTCGCTCCGGAGGAAGGTCCACAAGCTCCCGCATCTGAGCTTCCATGATGGACTTCATTTCATCGTTTGCCGCCTCGATCCAGTGATTTCTCTCCGGTGATGACAAGGCTTCCCGGATGGTCAAAGGCTCCCCTGAGGTTGCCGAGTAGGTGAAATGAGAACTTGTTTGCAAGCGGCTACTGGATCTTCTTCCCAACCAAAATTCTGAGGCTGAAATTGTTGCGTGCATTGTGCTTGTTCCACTGGTTGCGATCCGTGGGCAGTGATTGCTATTGGAACGCTTCAAAATGAACTTGTTGAGGAACCCGATTATCTGCCGACTACTGTGTTACCACTGGTGAATTTTGCAGCTTTGGGACAATATTATGAATGCTATCTAAAATGACATATTCTTGTACTTTTTGTTGCTTCTACTGCTCTGTCATTTTAAATAAGTCTATCGAGTCTAGTTCATCCATGACAACAATGTTCCTTGCTACAATAATGTTTTGCCTCTCAAAAACAAAGACTCTCTAACCTTTGGAGTGATCATCGTATCCTAACAAAATGCACGGCAATCCCTTAGGTTCCATTTTCCATCTATCATTAGACGTATCCAAAATAAAGCACTTACTTCCAAAGACTTTGAAATGACTGACATTCAGTTTTTTGCCTGTCCAGATCTCGTAAAGAGTTGTTTCTACCAATCTTGAACTTATCCTATTTTTGATATATACTGCACAATTTAATGCTTCAACCCAGAATTTCGGATCCACGTCCTTATCCGCAAACATGGACCTAGAGCTTTCTGTGATAGTTCTATTTAGTCTTTTTGAGACCCTATTCTGTTCCGGAGAGTATGGAACAGTTAGTTTGTGACTTATACATTCCTTCAGTAAGAAGTTTTCAAACTCTTTTGACGTATATTCCTCGCCATTGTCCGATCTGAGCTCCAGAATAGGTAACAGTGTAGTTTCTCCGCCCACGCTTTGTAGTGTTGAAAATGAGTGAAGACTTGACTTTTTTTCTTCATGAAGTAGACTTTAGTAAACCTCGAAATATCATCTGTAAATGTAACCATATATTTCATCCCCCAGGTAGATGGTACCTTTGCAGGGCCGAAAACATTAGAATGAATGAGTTGCAAAAGTTTAGTAGACCTATGTTCAAACTCCTGAGGAAACGGTAATATGTGTATTTTTCGTAGTGCACAGAATGTCCAGCTTATATGAAGCCTCTAGGATAGTATATGCACTTTTGACTTTGACAATGAATAAGTCTCACCCTGGGACGCAAATACCTTGACCAACTACACCTTTGTGTAGCCTGGACTCCCCTGAGTCCGCAGCAAAAAGAATCACTGAATTTGCTCAACCGAGCATTAAGTTATGGCTGACCAAAGTTGGTCCATAAATACAGAAGCTCTCTAGGAGAGAGGCTGAAAACCCAAAAATATTCTAAGTCCTAAGCTACTTCTCTAAACCTATTACTAAGGTACTCGACCAATCATATGACTGTAAAGTACAAGAAGGTACAGTTACCGCTGTATTTCTTGTACGGCCATAGTACGGCATGGCCGATCCGCTGACGCGTGTCAGTTCCGGAGCCGTAGTTGCTCCTCCCATAATATCCGCTGTCCAACCATATGTTGCCACGTGTCATCCGCCGACATCTACTCCGCAAACCGCCAAATGTCTTTTCCGGTATTCCGGCTCCACTGTGAGTCGTTCGATCATATCTTGACATTTGATTTCGTCCGTCGAAATTAAATGGTTATTCGTATATTGCGTGCGGTCCCGATTTCGTGCGGCGCGGTATGTTTCCATGCATAAATCGTCCCGTAATTTGTTAAATGAAATGTCCGACGCCGTACAGTTTTAAACAATTATCGCGCCATATACGTGTATCGAATTTTTAAGGCTTACTGGATAAGACGCACGGTTAATCCGTACGGCAATTATCCACAGGTCATCGGATCAATTCCCACAGGGTGCATTAAATATATTTTGCAAAGAAAACTGCCCTGATTTATCTGCCTGTCTCCTTTAGCTGCAGCAGGCAGCCATGGCTTTATACAGGTCCTCAGTGACTACGAGAAGTATGAGGGTTGCAATAAGTCCAAAAGAAAGACTACAAAATACCTCCCTTTTCAACACTCCCCTTATTTTCTAGTCTATCTTTTGCTTCAGTCCACACTTCTCCCTACATAATATTAATTTAGGAGAGGGGACCGGTTTAGTCATCATATCTGCTACCATCTCTCCATCCGGTCTATATTCCAAACTTATTATTTTATTCTCAACCTTCTCTTTAACAAAGCTCAAACGAATATCCATATGCTTTGCTTTAAAGTGATGCTTAAGGTTTGCTGCAATTGGAATCGCCGCTTGATTATCACAAATAGCTTTTTGCACTCCGCTTTTCATATATCCCAATTCTTGAAGCAAAGATTTCACCCACATTAACTCTTTCACAGCAGAACAAGAGGCCATATACTCAGCCTCCATGGTGGACTGAGCAATCACCTTTTGCTGCTTACTGCTCCAACAACAAGCCCCATTCCCAACATACAACACATATCCAGAAGTACAACGCCTCATCGGAGCATCCCCATAACTAGCATCACTCCAAGTAGTGATGTTAGTGTGATCCCCACCCAGATGCAACCACAAATCTCTTGTTCCTACCAAATACCGCATGACCCTTTTGGCTGCTTCCCAATCTTTCTTCCTAGGATCATTCAGACTCCTACTTAATACTTTCACAGCTGCTGCAATATCAGGACGAGTACAATTCATAAAATAGATCAAACTACCGACAACCTGTCTGTACGGAATAGTTTGCATGAACTTACTTTCCTCAGGTCCCAACTCATTATCTAAGATCAAGATTCCCTCTTCTGAGCTCCCCTCACTTCCCTTCTTCAAGTCCATTCGAGTCGTACAACTATTTGCTTTATCCATTTGAAATTTTTCTAGCATATTCCCAATTGCTTCCTTTTGGGTTAGTCTAATGATATTCTTTTCTCTATCCCTCTCCAGATGAATTCCCAATATGTACTTTGCCTCCCCCAAATCTTTCATTTCAAATCTATTTTTTAGATCCTTTTTCAATCTATTAATTTTCACCATTGATTTACTCAAAACAAGCAAATCATCAACATATATGGCAATGAAAATTATACCTTCCTCATCCTCAAATAAGTAGATGGAATGGTCCGAACTAATTCGAATATATCCCAAACTTGTCAAAAACCCGTCCAACTTTCTGTTCCATTGGCGTGGAGCTTGCTTTAGTCCATAGAGGGACTTTATCAATCTGCACACCTTGCTTTCTTCTCCTTTCTCCACAAATCCTTCCGGTTGTCGCATGAAGATCTCTTCTTCCAATTCTCCGTGTAAGAAAGCGGTTTTGATATCCATCTGGTGCACTTCCATGTCTTCCGCTGCCGCGAGACTAAGTAGAATCCGGACGGAGGGAAATCTTACAACTGGAGCAAAAGTCTTTTCATAATCGATTCTTTCTTTCTGTGTGAATCCCTTTGCCACTAATTTGGCTTTGTATCGCTCGATAGTGTTATCCGGATTGAGCTTCAACTTAAACACCCACTTGCACCCTATTGGTTTTCTATCCGGAGGACAATCCACCAACTCCCAAGTGTTTGCTTCCATAATAGAAGCCATCTCATCATTAATAGCTGTCACCCATCTACCACCTTCCGGACTATTAACTGCTTCTGAGTAAGTCTGGGGTTCTCTCAAATGTGATAGCTTAGTTACCTTGTTTTTCACTTGTCTCTCTTGAAGTCTCTTGCTGCTTCTTCCTCCCCTTTCAAATTTTGATGCGGGAATCGAGGGTAATCTCGGGTTTCTCCGAACAACTTCACCTTCTCCCCTATCCGTGGAGTCCTTCTCCAGTTGTTCATCGTCCATTTCCCGTATTTCCTCGTTTTCTTCCTCAGTTTGAATTGGAAGATGTGACTCCAAAAGCTGATCACTCTCGGTCAGATTCTTCTCTTCCTCTGCACTGTCAGGCTGAACCGAAGTTCGGTTAGTAGAATTTGCATCTAACTCACTTTCGGATTTAATTCTAATTCTGACCGGTTTAGTATACTTAAAGGGATCTATGGATTTTCCTTCATCCATAACTACCAAGTGTTTTACTAGAATTATGTCTTCTTTTCCGAGATCATAAACTCTATACCCTTTTACGTTCTCATCATACCCAAGTAAGTATCCCGGCTTTCCTCTAGCATCTAGTTTCCAATCAGATTTTCCTGTGTTCAAACTAAACACTTGACTTCCAAACACCTTTAAGTGTGATATGTTAGGTTTTCTCCCGGTCCATCTTTCATAATGTGTTTGACCTTTTACAACTGAGGTAAGGACTCTATTTTTGAGATAGTTAGCACAATTCATAGCTTCTGCCCAAAAAGTTTTCCTTATCTTTTTATCTGTCAACATACTACGGGCACTATCACTTAATGTCCGATTAAGTCTCTCGGCTACACCATTTTGTTCCGGGTTCTTTTGGGACAGTCTTTTGGTGTTGAACCCCTTCCTCTTTCAAGTAATCCTCAAACTCATTAGAAGTTAATTCCCCCCCATTATCACTTCTTACTCTCTTTATAGGTGTCTCATGTAGCTTTTCACTCCATGATTTGTATTCCTTAAAATAAGCCGATGCCTCAGATTTATTTTTCAAGAAATATACTTTAGAGTATCTAGACCAATCATCAGTGATAGTAAGCATAAATCTTTTCCCTCCAACTGATGGCACTCTAGCCGGTCCCCATATGTCAGTGTGAACCAAATCTAAAACCTTTTCACCCTTATATGATGCGGCTTTTGGAAAAGGCAACCTGTGAGCTTTTCCTTGGGCACACCCACTACAATCATCCAAAGTCTCATCATCTCCAAAGTGTATGCCCTCAACTACACCCATTTTCTTCATATCTTTTAATTTATCTAGATGCACATGTCCCAATCTTTTATGCCACATCATCAAATCACTTACACCAGCATAGTAAACTCCCGTCTTTCCATTACTCAAATTCAGCCTAAACATTCCTTGGCTACCCTTTTCAGCTGTGAAGTACACTTCATTCTCACACTTAGCAACAAAGACTCTTTTCTTAGTACTAGTCTCAAAACCCTTATCATCTAAGACTGACGTAGAGATAAGATTTTTGTTCAACTCTGGGATAAAAAGAACATCAGAGAAGGTGACTATGGATGTCTTTCCATCAACCAAGACTCTCAGATCCACAGATCCCACTAAATTAGTGGTGACTATTCTCCCATCCCCATACTCTATCTCTACAGTAGGGATCTTTCTTATTTTGGTAAACAATGGTTTTTCTCTACACATATGCATAGAGGCTCCTGAATGGATTATCCATCCTTCTTGAGGAGCTTCCCTTACTCCACCGAAAGCACACTTTTGCCTCTTTGGAATCTCCGGCTCACCTTTCACCTCCAGGTCCTTGTTGAGGAGAAGTTCTCCATCGTCCTCATCGGAGTCCTCTCCGATGACTTGTGTTGCCAAGAATGCCTTCTTTTTCTTTGCGGCTGGTTTTCTGACCTGTTCCTCCTTCAATCTCAACTCTCACAGTTTAGTACACTCCGCCATGTAATGTCCCGACTTCTTACAGAAGTGACAAAGGCCCTTCGTAGGCCTCGATCCGGATCCTTCCGATTGGTTTCCTCTTCCCCTTCCACCAAAGTTTCCATAAGGTTTCTTGGAATCCTTGTCTCCCCAATTGGTTCCAGCAGCCAATGCCTGAACACTCTTTCCTCCTCTACGAATCTCAATTGTGTTTTCACGAACCAAAATCATTCCCTCAACGGAGTTCCAAATCCATCGATGATCTGGCAAGTCCTGAACTCTGTTAATAATGTTTTCATAATCATATGGGAGCTTCATCAACAAAGTATTTACGTTCTCCTTCTCAGTCTCCCTTTTCCCTGCACTCTCTAACTCCATAAATAACCCGACCAAGTCATTGCAAAAGTCTAACATTTTTCCCCCTTTGTACCCATAAGCATGTACCTTCTGATCTGCCAACTTCTGCTGCTGAATTGTACCAATCTTGTAAATGTTGACAAGCGCCTCCCACAACTCGTCCGCCCTGTCCACATGAAGATGAGGTGTAGCCACTGCCTGGGTGAGACGCCCAAGAATAAAATGAGTCGCCACGGTATTGTTGAAATCCCAGATTTCACTATCATTAGCCTCGGTTTTCTGAACACCTGCTGCCAAAACCGATCCAGTAGGCATCGGTGTAAGTTTTTCCTTCCCCTTCTCCTTCCCTTTGTCCGACACGATACTCTCTCCAACATCCTCTTCCGCCTCTGCCCCTGCAAGCCCTCCTGTGGACCGAGATCCTCCAAACCCTGGTGGAACTCCCAATTTTGCGGCTGACCGACGCACACGACCACTCACAATGCCCCATAGCCGTTTTTCAACTAGTGCACCCTTTATCATGGTTTCCCAATAAATGAACCATGTTCCATTAAAAATGGGCACCCTAGAGGGTGGGCCCATAACCTGTAATTCTGTGACCTCCATTGGTACACAGAATGTCCAGCTTATATGAAGCCTCTAGGATAGTATATGCACTTTTGACTTTGACATTGAATAAGTCCCACCCTAGGACGCAAAGACCCTAACCAACTACACCCATGTGTAGCCTGGACTGCGCTGAGTCCGCAGCAAAAAGAATCACTGAATTTGCTCAACCGAGCTGTAAGTAATAGCTGACTAAAGTTGGTCCATAAATACAGAAGCTCTCTGGGAGAGAGGCTGAAAACCCAAAAATATTCTAAGTCCTAAGCTACTTCTCTAAACCTATTACTAAGGTACTCGACCAATCATATGATTGTTAAGTGTAAGAAGGTACAGGTACCGTTGTACTTCTTGTACGACCATAGTACGGCATGGCCGATCGGCTGACGCGTGTCAGTTCCGGAGCCGTAGTTGCTCCTCCCATAATATCCGTTGTCCAACCATATGTTGCCACGTGTCATCCGCCGACATCTACTCCGCAAACCGCCAAATGTCTTTTCCGGTATTCCGGCTCCACTGTGAGTCGTTCGATCATATCTTGACATTTGATTTTGTCCGTCGAAATTAAATGTTAATTCGTATATTGCGTGCGGTCCCGATTTCGTGCGGCGCGGTATGTTTCCATGCATAAATCGTCCCGTGATATGTTAAATGAAATGTTCGACGCCGTACAGTTTTAAATAATTATCGCGCCATATACGTGTATCGAATCTTCAAGGCTTACTGGATAAGGCGCACGGTTAATCCGTACGACAATTATCCAGAGGTCACCGAATCAATTCCCACAGGGTGCATTAAATATATTTTGCAAAGAAAACTGCCCTGATTTATCTGCCTTTCTCCTTTAGCTGCAGCAGGCAGCCATGGCTTTATACAGGTCCTCAATGACTAAGACAAGTATGAGGGCTGCAATAAGTCCAAAAGAAAGACTACAAAATACCCCCCTTTTCAACAACAAAGCCATCACATGTTTTAGGTGATTGATTTGACAGAGTGACTCCTTCTATTTTGCCAGCATTTACCATCTTTTCCATACTGTCATAATTCACATGGCCTAACCTTTTATGCCACAACTCATCTGAAGATAATGCACCAGAATACAAAACATCATTTTCTTTATTATCGGGCATATCCATTAGATACATTTTGCTGGCATCTCTTGTTCCCGTAACTGCAATTTTCCCATTTTTGTTAACAACCTGCCTGCCATGTTTCAGATTGACCTCAAACCCTTTACTTTCTACCAAAGAAGTTGAAAACATTTTTTTCTTAAAATCTGGGACATAGAGAACATTATGAAGAGTTATCTCAACTGACCTACAGCGCGTGTTTGCACACTCATTCCACATGCATAGTAGATATTTTTTCCCCTGTGTTGATTTCAGATTTTGGAAAAGTGCCTTGTTCCAACACATGTGGGCAGACGTTCCCGTGTCCATTATCCATCCATTGTCTTTCCCGCCCTCCATCGCTGTCGCCATAGCAAATAGATCATCATTCATTCTCCTCGTTAGAGAGTGAAAAGGACTCGCCATGATAAGATGAAGCCGCTGGGAATAGTGCATTTCTTAGTTGTGAAGATCCCGTGAAGCAGTGATGAAATTGGCTCTGCTGCCATCCAAGCCTATACAGACCTCTTTCATTAGCTTTCTTAAGTTAAGGACAAAACTTATATCCATGACATTTTTCATTACAATAAAAACAAGTATTGAAAGATTGTCTATTTCCTCTTTGATTAAACTGTCTAAACTGATTGTGATTTTGAGTAAACTGTTTTTTTTGCTGATTAATCTAACCTTTTATGTCAAATTCTGTGCTAAATGCCTCTTCTTGTTTTTCACCATTAAGAATTTTAGAATCTGCCTCCTCCTCCAATATCAAATTAATAGCTAATTGGTGTCTAGTAGCTTTAACTTTTTGTTTCAGCCTATCAAACGGTGCTCTCATAGTATTAGGAAGACCCCTCATTAGCAAAGCAGCCAGTTGAAACTGAGGAAAAGATCCACCTGCAGAAGCATGAGAATCTATTAGTATTCGAAATTTGTTACAATATTCTGCCATTGTGCCACTCGTGTATTTGTAGTCCCAAATCCGTCTCGCCAAAAATAGTTCTTCTTGAACATTAGCCTTTTCAAAATCATCCTTGAGAGATTTCCAGATATCGATCGCCTTTTTCTTTTTTATCCTTGACATAGCCATTTCTTTTGAAATACAGAATTTCAAAATTGAGCGAGCTTGCGAATTTTTCTTTGACCAAGACGGATCCGATTCCGCCAGTGAACCATCCAAAATGTCCAAAAGATTATCATTTTCGAAGTGTGTTTCCACCATATCCGCCCAATACGCGTACTTTTCTTCAACCAAACATGAATTTTGATGACAGGCCCAAAACTTGTTGTTCTACGACCAATGGAGCAGGTGGAGCATTAGCAGTAGTAGTGGAAGTAGACATAATCTCACTCACAGAAGCTTATCAACAATCCTATCAAACAACTGTTTTCTACAGCTCACCAATTCTGACATATTGAAACAAACTGCTTCAAACTATACCATAGTATAGAATATCACAAAGGATGACAACTCCCAAAGTTTCAGCTAAATTGATCCAACGTACACCAAGATATGCAACTCAGAAGTTTCCCAAAAACAGTTTCCATATTACACAGTCTAGAAGTCTGGATATATAAAATGTTCTACGTCCTAAGTCTTATACTCTTCACTTAGTTGTCCTACTACATAGTGTTGTACCGCCGATACAAGTGTTCCTAAAAGATACGTCCTAAAGAACTAAACTGCCACTAAGGTCTAAGTGTTCCTAATCACGCTAAAACTAATCTATCACTGTACAATCAATATTACTGAGAATCCTATACAGGTGATTTGTTCAAACACTTCTCGCCTGGCTTAGTGACAATTGTCTAGGTACGTTCATCCGGGTGTTGCATAACATCTGTTAGCGAGTAACTTAATTATTCTCGTCCGTTGACTTGATTTATATCAATCGTAGCACCGTAGTCCAATACATTCAAATATCTGGAGCTTTGTAGCAACTGCGCTGTCCCATACCAAAAACTGCCGCAGCTGTGTTTGTCACATTGCATAGCAACTGCTTTGTCTTATACCAAAATATCCGCAGCTGCGTTTGTCCCGTTGCGTCGCAGGCTACATTCGTCCGTACATACCATATCAAAAATAACAGCAACTGCGCTTGTTCAATCTGCGTCGCAGCTGCGTTGTTCCGATGGTGGTGTCGGTACCATTCTAAAACCTGTACTGTGCTTCAAGTGACGACGCGTGTCTTTATAGATCTATTTTTTCGCCGTCCTATAAATTTGCTGAAACTTAAAGCTTTCCAAAACAACAAAAAAGATAGTAATATAACACCACACCCTTAATACACAGCAAAAATAACCCCAAGGATTCCGTAGTAGACACAACAGAGATACTCAACATTCACAGTAAGAGTTGAGCTTTATTGATCGGAAGGAGATTACAAGTTGAAAGCTCGTTGCAAAAGTGTACTGCTAAAGAGTCCCTTTTTACTAAAGTCTATTTGGCTATTTAATCTAGTTATCTGACAGTCCACTTACGAAGACCTTCGGCCTGAAATCACTAGATTTAGGGAGATATTTCAGTCATAATTGATTAGAATAGCTAAAGAAAAACGTAGGCCTGCCTCCACCTCTAGTCACCATGTTTGTTGTAGTCACTAAAGAGAGGGTGGGGAGCCATGGCTGCCTCAGCTCCTTAGGCAAGACTAAAGAGTGACCTAAGTCACTTTTAACAAAAAGGTTGAGTCCTGCAGGACTCAAACCTCTGACCGGCAGAGCGAAGCATACACGTCACCTCTTACCGGTCTGTCGTAGTAGTTCGTTAAGGTACATATGGTTTGATAGCTATTTAAACATAAGCTAGATCATTAATTGGATTAACAAAATAACAAATTGAGGACATAGAAACTAGTTGAGTCTTAGTCACACGAAACAAATGTACCGGACATTTGTTTTTTTGAAAAAGAAGGTTTGGATCCGACTGCTCTCATCATCGCCGAGATCCCAAAATGCCCCCCTTGGCGTTTTTCGAATGTGACATGACCTGTCGACATGTGGCAAGATATCATTGGGAAGCGGGAATCTCGAGGAGCTCTAGGACAAGTTTGGAGGAGACAAACGCCCACTCCGTGACCTTATCGCCGTACCGAAAGTACATCGCCCCTAGTACCTTTCTGTACTGTACAGTCTTCGGATTGGTTTGTACATCATTAGATAGGGGTTGTGAGAAGGGTTTAGGACTTAGAGGATTGAGGAGATAGCCGCCTCTCTCTCAACAAGCTTATATAAATATTGGTATTTTTGCCACTTGATAATTAATCGCCTGGTTGGGCGTTTTTCACTAATTCTTTTTGCTGTGGACTCAAGGGAGTCCAGACTGCACAAGGGTGCAATCAGATTGTCTATCTGCCTGCTTGGGTAGCAGATATTCTAGTTGAAAGTGGGTTAGTGAAAAACTACCTAGAGGTTTCGTGAATTATGTAGTCCAAATGGGGGACACAGAATTAAAGGTTATGGGCCCACCCTCTATGGTGCCCATATTCAACGGATCTGGGTCTATTTACTGGGAAGCCATGATGACAGGGTATTGTGTAAAAAACGATACTGGGGTATTATTTTTGGACAAGTGAAACGTCCATATCAGAGAACCCCACCAGGGTTTGGAAGAGTGAGGTTTTTTGCAGGAGCATCTGCTCCAACGGAGGAGACAGATGTGACAGCACGTGTCCGAGGAGAAAGGAAGGAGATACCTCTCCTCCTATCGCCATGGCACTAGAGCGGCCTAAAGACCGAGGAAAATGATATTCAAATATAGGAGTACACCAACATGAATGCCATATATTTTATCTTGAGGCACCTCACTCAAGCTTTAACGACCTCTCATCTACACATCTTCAAGGCCGAGGAGTTATAGATAACTTTAGTGGAGATTTATAGAGCTGGTACCATTCAGCAGCTCCAGCTGGTTGAGAAAAGGTTGACGAGTTATACTTACAAAGGAAGGAAGATGTTATACTACTGTAATGATCTCTCTTGTCTGTACATGGAGATGGAAAGTACTGGATGGACAGACACAATGAAGATGAAAGTTAACACCCTCATCATGAAGTTGCCTGAGGAGTATGAAAACATAGTGTACCGAATGCAAGAAATGGACGATAATTCTTGGAAGTGGAACACCGTGGTCCGAATGATACTCGTGCAAGAGAACAACATTGAGATACGCAGAGGAGGAAAGAGCGTTCAAGCTTTAGCTGCCGGAACAGACCGGTGAAAGAAGGAATCCGAAGAACCTACAACAACTTCAAAGAAGATCAATCTCGAGAACCCATGCCTCCAAAGGGTCTTTGCCATTTCTGCAAAAAGTCGGGACACTTCATAGCTGATTGCATGAAGCTGTCAGAGCTGAGGCTCCAAGAAAACCGTGGAGGAGGTTTCTTTCGGAGGGAAGAAAAATGCACTTGTAGTCACACGTGTCAAAGGATAGACCGAGGAGGACGAGTCCTTTGAGGAGGAGGATGGGGAGCTTCTTCTTGACAAAAATTTGGAGGAGAAGGAGATTCCTCGGAAACAGAAGTGTGCTCTTGGAGCCATTCACGAAGCTCCAGAGGAAAGATGGATCATCGTTTTAGGTGCATCCATGCATATGTGCAGTGACAGGCACCTCTTCGCTAAGCTAAGAAAGATCCCTACTGTAGAAATAAAATATGGGGATGGGAGAGTAGTTACCACCGATTTAGTGGGCTTAGTAGATCTGAAAGTTTTAGTAGAGGGTAATGTTGTGATTTGAAAACTTTAGTACTCAGTAAAAGGGTCAGTGAGAGAGGGATTAGTACTTAGAATATTTTTAAGTATAAACACTTCAGTACTGACCACTAATATTGTTACAATAGTATAAGGATAAAAGAGTGTACCGTACTTCTACAGGGACACGCGTCGGCATATGAGGACTTTGAAGGTATTTTGGAATGGCGCCGACACTCACATACACGTGTCGCATATCGAACGAGCAAATTTGCAAAATCGGACGGACGAAGTTTTCCGGAAAATGTACTGTACAAAATCAGTATGGAACGTTGATTCGAATCGTGTCGACATACGCGATTCGTACGGGACCACAAGTGACGAAACATGTCGTACGCACTCAAGTGCTTCGTACCGCACAACAATACTCAGCTGGACGTATATGAACTATGCTACAATACACGACAAAGAATGAACGGCGGATACGAATGGAGTCGACGGACTCGATTCGAAATGGGACCACCATGGAATAGTGATTTGGACGCGTGTCGTCCACGGCGAAGATTTACTTTACATCTAACGGCGATCCGCGAATTCGGAGCTGACTTGTAGGGACGCTTGGACGGATTAGCAAATTGCTGACTAAGCAAGTGACACAATTTATGTACGGCTCCTATTTGTAAATATCTGAAACAACGTTAATTTGTATGTAGTGAATTGTGATTACTTTTTAGCGTTGGAATTGTGAAATTAGATTATAGTCATAATTAGGGTTTGGACGTACCTTCGGTACAATAAATGTACCGTTGACGTACATTATCTTTATTTGAGTACAATAATAAATTAAACGTGTAGCTATTTCATTAGTTTAGGGCTCAGTAGATAACTTTGTGAGTATAAACTTGTAGGACTTTGTTTTATTCTATCATCAGCTGAATTTATCAAAGTAACGGCAGACTGTTTTTCTGCATATTTGACCTGTCAATGTGATCACTCTGATTGACATCTGGATATGAAACTTTGTGTGTATGTTTTATGATATAGAAAATATATGGTTGTGTAGTTTCATTCTGTTCTGCTGTTTCTGTAGAATTGTGTGAGAGATTTAATTGGTTAGTTTGATAAGTTGTCAACTATTTTTAGGAAACTCTGGAGCTCATAACTTTTGGATTCATTTGTGGATCAGGCTGTAGTTTTGGGAAGTTATAGTGTCTAGTGTATACTGCATATTGGTGCAGTTTGAGGTGATTCTGTATACTGTGAATTAATCTGTGTTGTCTGAAAACACAACTGTTTTGGGGTAGTGTGTGGGTGTCTTCCGTGAGTAATCCATGGCTGAAATAGGCCAAGGACAACAGGTTATGGGCCCACGCCCATGGCTACCCATATTTGATGGATCTAACTATCACTAATGGAGGTGTATGCTCGAGAGCTACTTCGAGGTCATGGAGCTAAGTGATGTAGTGGATGGGACTTTGGCCGCAACATCAAGTGGATGGGAGACAAAAACCGTGAGTCTCTAAGGGTTATCAAGAACTCCTTGGCAGAGAAACTGGTAATGACATACCTTAAGATGAAAAATGTAGCTGAACTATGGAAATGTCTAGAATGTAGGTATTCAGAAACTTCTTTGTATCATTGGTGTAGTAGCGCCACTAAACTTTTTGGATATAAGTATGTAGGCGGAAGCATGGTGGATTTTTGTACTGGTATAGAAAGATTATTTGCAGAAAATGCTTTTGCAAGAGGAAGCTTTACAGATGCACAACATGTTGTCTTATAATTGAGAGGCTTACCTAGTGACTATAGAAATGCATCAAATAGACTCACTCAAATTGATAAAAAGGATTGGAACTTAAGCATGGGAATCCGCATAGTGTTAGATGAAGAAGATAGTAAAAATGTCTTTGAAAGGAATATGGAGGTTTCTAAGTCACAGTTTCGGAAAAATTAGAGGTAACACTATGTCCGAAAATGGACCTAAAAATTGTTTTTATTGTAATAATTTAGGACATACCTTTAGGGTATGTCCATCATATAAAAGTGCATGTGTTACAGGAAAATTCAGAGATGAATGGGACAACAACCAAGTTCGTCCCTCAACAAGGAAGGAAACAAGTGCGTTTATGAGTGAGGAATAAGACTTGACCAGTGACAGAAGACTTACACGTTCTGTTGATGAATTTGTTTACTTATCGACTGTCTATGTTTTTCGGAATATGGTGAAAGAGGAAGGAAAGGGAAAGTTTGTTGCCACAGAAAATGGAGTGGAGGAAAAGGTAACAGAAAAGGATTTTTCTACTGTCAATGTTTTTGATGGCAGGTTGGTAAGTGACACAAACTTATGAAAAGAGAAAGTTACCGAAATAGGAGGAGTTGAAGGGAGTGAAGGGCACCTGAAAGTGGAAGTGGAAGGAACTGAAAATAGTGTGGTTATCAAAGATAGTGTGGAGAAAGAAGAGAGTGAAAAAGACTTGGTCTTTGTGAGTCTTTCTTGTGATAAATTAGTGTGTGAAAATGACCTACAAGGAGATGAGATTCTTGAAGAAAGGGGAGTAAAAGATATTGAAGTGCACTTAAAATTGGATGCATAATATTCCTTAGACATAGAGAATTCTGAACTGAAAACAAAACTTAGAAAAGGGCAAAGAAAAGAGGAGGAGAAAAGTAGAGTAATAGAGGAAGACGATGAGAGAGAAAATGGTGAATTAACACAAGATGGGGAATTAACACCAGAGGTGGAAAATATTGTGGATTTAAAAAATTAATGAACTCAGCGAAGATCCGGTAGAAATTGTTAGGAAAATGAGGCTAAGAAAGGAAGTTTATGAGAGCGGAAAAAAGTCATAAAATTGGAGGAATATGGAAAATAAGGAAAAATATTAGGAAGAGGAAAGAGCAACTAAATGAAAAGGGGATCAGAATGAAATTTTTTAGAATATATACACTTAAGGGGAGTGGCAGATTTACGGAAAAAGACCAAAAAATGGTGAGGAAATGCACACGTTATAGGGGTAATGGGAAGACAAACCATGGCAAATATTTAAACTCTATGAGGAGACCAGAATGCAGTAAGAGATCAAGAAGAAAATATAGATTAAGGAAGAACAACTGGAGAAGAAACCAACTCTTTAGGCAACCACACAAAGGACCGGAAAAAGGCATTTTTGAAGTGGAAAACCGACACCTTCAAAGGGAAAATTCATTGTTTAAACGGGAGATATATTGGAGTGACTGGTATGGTGACTAAACACCTGACAAAATCTTAGAGTTTCCAGTACATGATTGTTTAAAACTAAAACATCCAAAACTTAAGAGGAGTGTTGTTTTTGTATAGTTTTGGATGTTTAGTAGTGAAGGTTGTGAAAGGGAATTTCCGAACTTAGAGTGTTTTTCTTATCCTTGCTTTAGTATATACTTGAATTATAGTAGACAATTCTGTAAATTGAGTGAAGTACTGAGTCTAAAGTTTTACGGGAGTGTTGTGATTTGAAAACTTTAGTACTCAGTAAAAGGGTTAGTGAGAGAGGGATTAGTACTTAGAATATTTTTTAGTGTAAACACTTCAGTACTGACCACTAATAGTGTTACAATAGTATAAGGATAAAAGAGTGTACCGTACTTCTACAGGGACACGCGTCGGCATATGAGGACTTTGCAGGTATTTTGGAATGGCGCCGACACTCACATACACGTGTCGCATATCGAACGAGCAAATTTGCAAAATCGGACGGACGAAGTTTTCCGGAAAATGTACTGTACAAAATCAGTATGGAACGTTGATTCGAATCGTGTCGACATACGCGATTCGTACGGGACCACAAGTGACGAAACATGTCGTACGCACTCAAGTGCTTCGTACCGCACAACAATACTCAGCTGGACGTATATGAACTATGCTACAATACACGACAAAGAATGAACGGCGGATACGAATGGAGTCGACGGACTCGATTCGAAATGGGACCACCATGGAATAGTGATTTGGACGCGTGTCGTCCACGGCGAAGATTTACTTTACATCTAACGGCGATCCGCGAATTCGGAGCTGACTTGTAAGGACGCTTGGACGGATTAGCAAATTGCTGACTAAGCAAGTGACACAATTTATGTACGGCTCCTATTTGTAAATATCTGAAACAACGTTAATTTGTATGTAGTGAATTACTTTTTAGCGTTGGAATTGTGAAATTAGATTATAGTCATAATTAGGGTTTGGACGTACCTTCGGTACAATAAATGTACCGTTGACGTACATTATCTTTATTTGAGTACAATAATAAATTACATGTGTAGCTATTTCTTTAGTTTAGGGCTCAGTAGATAACTTTGTGAGTATAAACTTGTAGGACTTTGTTTGGAAAAGGCAAACAGTTGTACCACTCCCATGGACTTGAAAAAAGTAAGTGATGGGAGTGTAGAAGGAGGAGTGATAATACTAGATGATCAGATGAGTGTAAAAGAGAGACAGTTTATAAAGTCTATTCCTTACAGATAGATTGTAGGAAGCTTGATTTACTTATTAAATTTACTAGATCGGACATAGGAGCAGCAGTTAGAGTCCTCAGTAGGAGTCTTAATGATCTTAGAAAGAGAGATTGGGAGGCAACCAAGAGAGTCATGAGATACTTGGTGAGAACCAGGAATTTTTGGTTGCATTAACGAGGGGAGCACACAAACATCATTACTTGGAGTGATGCCAGTTTTGGGGATGCACCTATGAGAAGATGCATTTCTGGATATGTGTTATATGTGGGAAAAGGTGCTTGTTGTTGGAGTACCAAGCAACAAAAGGTGGTTGCTCACTCCACTATGGAGGATGATTACATGGCATCTTGTTCTACTGTGAAAGAGCAGATGGATGTGGGTCAAGTCTTTATTACAAGAACTGGAGTATATGAAGAAGGGAGTGCATGAAGTGTTTTGTGATAATAAGGCTGCAATTGCAATTGCACCCAATCTAAAACATCATTTTAAGGCTAAACATATGGATATAAGATTGAGTTTTGTGAAGGAAAAGGTTGAAAACACAATTGTGAATCTTGTGTATAGAGGTGATGGTGAAATGGTAGCTGATATGATGACAAAGCTTGTGCCCTCTCCGAAGTTATAATTCTGCAGAGAAAAGTGTGGGTTAAAAGAGAAACTAAAATTAGACTAAAAAATAAAGGGAGTGTTGAAATCACTAGATTTAGGGGAGATATTTTCTAGGTCTTAAATGATAAGTATAGGTAAAAGAAAAAGCGTAGGCAGCCTGCCTCGACCTTCTCTCGCTAGCCACCATACTTGTTGTAGTCACTGAACGAGAGAGAGGGCGGTGGAGCCATGGCTGCCTGAACTCCTTAGGTAGGACTAAAGAGTGACCTAAGTCACTCGTAACAAAAAGTTTGAGTAACTCCTTAGGTAGAACTAAAGAGTGACCTAAGTCACTCGTAACAAAAAGTTTGAGTCCGGCAAGACTCAAACCTCTGACTGGCAGAGCCAAGAGTAGGCGTCAACTCTTACCGGTCTGTCGTAGTAGTTCGTTAAGGTACATAGGGTTTGATAGCTATTTAAACATTAGCTAGATCATTAATTTGATTAACGGAATAACAAATTGAGGATATAGAAACTAGTTAAGTTTTAGTACGCACGAAAAAAATGTACCAGACATTTGTTATTTTGAACGGCTAGCATTAAAAGTCAGTTTGGATCCGACGGCTCTCATCATCGCCGAGATCCCAAAATGGCCCCCTTGGCAGTTTTCGGACGTGACATGACCAGTCCACAAGTGGCTAGATTTCTTTGGGAAGCAGGAATCCGGGGGAGCTCTAGGATAAGTTTGGAGGAGACAGACGTCCACTCCATGGCCTTGTCGCCTTACAGAAAGTACATCGGCCCTAGTACCTTTCTTTACAAAACAGTCTTCTGATTGGTTCGTACATCATAAGATAGGGGTTGTGAGAAAGGTTTAGGACTTAGAGGATTGAGGAGATAGCCGCCTCTCTCCCAATAAGCTTGTATAAATATTGGCATCTTTGCCACTAGATAATTAATCACCAGGTCGGCGTTTTTCAGTAAATTTTTCTGTTGTGGACTCGGAGGAGTCCACACTACACAGGGGTGTAATCAGATTGTCTATTTGCCTGCCTGGGTAGCACTTGTTCTAGTTGAAAGTGTGTTAGTGAAAAACTACCTAGAGGCTTCCTAAATTTTGCAGTCCAAATGGTGACACAGAATTGCACGGTCAACCACGATCTATCCAAACTATCATCTCGAACAATATGATCCAAACTACATTTTGCGACATTGCTATGTTGCTACGCTGCGTTGCTATACTGCCACGCTGCGTCGCTATGCTACATCACTAAGTTGATACGTTGCTATGCTGCGCTAATCTGGCATCGCAGCTGCGCTGCTCTGAACCGCAGCTATATCCATGTTTCTAACCTGCAAGGTATACAACTCTGTAACACTCTTACATTCGGTTTGAGGGTGGTACGTTGTGGAAAAGGCTAACTGCGTTCCACACATTTTGAACAAACTCTTCCTGAAGTGACTGACAAATTTTCTATCGCGATTGCTCACGATTTTCTTCGGAAGTCTATGATGACGGAGTATCTCTCAAATGAATAAGTCTGTCACATCTCAAACTGTAGTCGTGGTTCTCGTGGGTAGGAAATGCGAAATTTTTGTAAGGTAATCCACGACGACAATTATAGAGTCATTGCCTTCCGAAGTCAACGGGAGAGCCACTTTAAAATCCATCAAAATCGCTTCCCCAGAAACAGATGGTATTAGGAAATGTTTTAAAAGTCCTTGACGACCCGATTCCGATTTATTCCTGTTACAAGAGTCACAGGTCTGGACATACTCCGCGATGTCCCGTGTCATATTCAGCCAGTAGTACGTCTCAACCAATCGTGCATTTGTTTTTTCTCGACCAAAATGTCCACTTAGTGGCTCGTCTTGACTCATTTTAAGTATCATGTGGCGTAACTCTTTGTTTGTCGGAACATAAAGTCGAGACACGTGACTCGGTCTGTACCGCCATATGTCGCTGGCAGTTTGAACTAAGATGTTTCGTTTGGCTAGTTCCTTAATTGCATCATCGTCGTCGTACGCGACCTTAATCCTACTTAGCCACTGCTCATCTTGTTAAAATTTATGTATTTTCTAGGTCTGTATTGGAAAAATAAATAGAGTGTTGAAAAAAGGTAATTTATAGTTCACTTCTATATTTTAGTTAGAATGTAAAAAAAGAGAAGAGAGGACCAAAGGCAGGCCATGGTTGCTGCGTCATTTAGAATGAAGCAGAATGAATTAGAAGGTATTTTACTAATTTTAGAAAAATACTGCCTCTGGCCGAATTTGAACCAAGGTCTGCAGGATACAGTGAAGACCCACGCTTTATCCATTAAAGCATTAACGAAACGATACACGTTACATGTTTCACGCATATTTATCTATTAATCCAAAAGACTAATTCTCAGCATACTAACAAAAACGCACATTAATTAATTCGTGCATGGAAGCCAATCGAAACCGTATAAATACAACTGATCGGACGGCCACCAACACAGCCGCCACCCACAATAAGCTTTCGGCAACCTTTGAGGATAGCGTCACGCGGTGCCACGTGGCGCCACATTATTTGATGCCGGAGAAGATGAGAGGAGGAACCATGGCTCCCGATTTGGCAAATGTCACCTTGTAGACCTTGTCGTACAATGGCTGTACAATAACTACATCCCCTATCGTACCTACTTGTACTATATAGTGTTTTCATTTGACTAGGGTTTAGTAGTAGGTAGTCGTGAGTAGGCAGACCAAGACTTAGTGATATTTAGGTACCTCTCTCTAAGAGAGCTTGTAACTATAAAGGTCATCTTTGACCAGCCATAACTTAATGCTCGGGTGAGCAAATTCAATGATTCTTTTTGCTGCGGACACAGGGGAGTCCAAACTACACATTGGTGTAGTCGATTAGAGTCTTTACGTGCAAGGGTGGCATTTATTAATTAGGAAATTCAAAGTGGGGAATGTTGTCCAAAACACATATTCAAACTTTACATTATGTGGTGGAACTAAGCACACAGAAGGTCTTCTCTTCACATGGGTGAAGGTGTATTGGGGTTTTGATTGTCAAAGGATCATTCATTCGGGTTTATATCAACTTGGAGTCGACACTATCTAGATTAGCTTCTTTTGGATCTGTGAATTCTGTGGGCGATGGAGCCCATAGAATTTCACATCCACTTGCACTGTACTTGTCACTGTGCTGATATTTTGGTCATGCGTTTAGTCCACCGCTGCGATGTCCCTTCTCACAACACACTGGCTTCGATCCTCTAATGTTTGCGATACTTGCTCAATCACTGGCACAGAAACATGGCCTTCTGGACAAAGCATCTGTCGGGTTCTTGCCCAGTTTGTATTATATCGTTAGCTCCAGTTTGAAGGTCTACAAAATGGTCATCCATCTGACCTGTTTCTTTGACAACTTAGGCTGCGTTTAGAGATATTGTAACGCGTGGTGATCAGTGATTACAGTAATCCACTTCCTTTGAACTTAGCTCTTCCAGACTTCCAACGCATTAATGATCGCTATTCTCTTCTTTATATGCGTGGCCCAGTTACGTTATACTGCGTTTAGTTTTTTAATGTCATAGGCTATAGGTTGTAGGCCTTTTCCATGATCCTGCATAAGAATCGCTCTAATAGCCATATCGCTGGCGTTGGTAGTTATTGACCAAGGTAACTCGTGGTCGGGAACAACTAACACAGGGAGTAGAAATTGATGGTTCGTTTAGTATTTTCTAGGTCAAAAGAAATTGCAAAAAAAAAGCCAAAACAGTCTTCCTCTAAATTCTCTCTTCAACTCCCACACTTGTTGCAGTCACTAAACGTCGGAGATGAAGCTAGAGCCATGACTGCCTATGCTATCCTGAGATTTACGGGTAGTAGATTAGTTGATTTACTAAAAGAAAAGGTGTCGGACACAGGATTTGATTCTGGTATCTACCGGCCGTCAAAGTCGCTGGTATCCGGTCGCTCTATCCATTTAGTCTATGACTAGTGTTGAGTATAATGTGTTTGATAAATACATAAACATAACTACGCTAACAAATTCATTTAACTAAACTATTTACAGGATACATAGGTTCGGTTATGTAAAAGTACGGATTAGGGTAAGGACAACAAAATAGTACCACGCATTTGTTTGATAGTGAAACGAATACCGCGCAGGTATTTATTACGGCTACGATTAAATCTGCATTTAATCGGAACGCCGGAATGAATGCCGAGATCGCAGAAGAGGATTTTGGCGGTTTTTAGTCATCACCACATCGGATGACACGTGGCTGAATCACATTGGATCGCGGCATCTCCGAGGATTAAGGGAACAAATCCGGATATAACACGTGTCGACATTTAGGCCATGTCATACAGTATTCGTACAGAAAGTACACCGGCAGCTGTACTTTTGTGTACGGAAGTGTAATATGATTGGTTCCGTACATTAGTAGATAGAGTTTGTGAGAGAGATAGGATTTAGAAAAATTGGTAGATAGGACCCTCTCTTCAGAGAGCTTCTATACAAAAGGTCAACTTTGACCCTCTATAACTTACTGCTCAAGGGAGCAAATTCATATATTCTTTTTGCTATCGACTCACGGGAGTCTTCCCTTCACAAGGGTGAAGGTGGTCAAAGTTTTTGTTTGACAGGGTGGTAGTTATTCTTGCTGAAACACAAAAGGGTCAGGGTTATGTTAGAGGCTTCTTGGAAGCTGTCCAATCTGAGGACTTATGGAGGTCTTAGAGTATCACATGGGCAGTCACCAACCGCTCTTTTAGCGTGTCAAAAGCTAGCGCTTGAGCCGTTTTCCATTCATAGGGCACGTCATTCTTGAGTAGGTTTGTGAGTAGTGCAACGATTTTTGTGAAACCCTCGACGAATCGGCGATAGTAGGAGCATAATCCAAGAAAGCTCCGTAACTCCTTAACGTTAGTCGGTTGCGCCCACTCTTTAACTACTCTATTTTTGTTCGGATCCACTGCGATTCCATCTCGGCTCACCACATGACCCAAGAATTCAATTTTCACCTTCAAGAAGTCACATTTACTTCTCTTCGCGTACAACTTGTTCTCCCAAAGGACTTGTAACACCGTTCGCACGTGCTCCACATGATTCTCTAATGTCTTGCTATACACCAAAATGTCGTCCAAAAAGACTATTTCAAAAGTGTCCTAATATTGCCGAAAGATAGAATTCATCAAGTGCATAAAGGTCGTCGGCGCGTTGGTCAATCCCAATGGCAAAACCAGGAATTGGAAATGGCCGTACCAAGTCCGGAATGTCGTCTTTTCCACATCTTTCTCGGCAATCCTAATTTGATGATATCCGCTACGTAAATCTATCTTTGAAAAATATTTGGCACCTCTTAACCGGTCTAATAATTCATCTATCGTTGGTAGAGGGTACGCTTTTTTAACTGTCATCTTATTTAGCGCTCGGTAGTCCACACACATACATAAACCTCCATCTTTCTTATTCACGAAGAGGACGGGGGCTCCATACGGTGTCTTGCTCGGTTTGATTGCTCCGGCTTTAACTAACTCCAGAAGTTGCTTTTTGAGTTCTTCTAATTCATTGTAGCTCATCTTATACATCCGAGTGGCTGGGGGTAAAGCTCCGGGAACATGCTCTATCTTGTGGTCTACATCGCGCTTCGAAGGGAAACCTTCTAGGAGCTTTGGGGGAAAGACATCAACATACTCCTCGAGAAGCTTTGATACGACTTACGGGGCCTCTACGGAAGTCTTTATTGAGTTGTCACCTTTTTTGAGTCAAAGTCGGGATATTTCTTACTCCATTCCTCTAGAATCCCCTCTTTTGTTTCATCTACGGGTTGGACAAATGCCATTCCAATTGTCTCCCCTTTCTTAAGTGCCCTCTTTAGTAGTAAGGTCGAAAGCAGGCGTCCCTTTTCTAATTCCTTACCAACCGCTCCCACATTCACCTCAAAATCTTTTTCGCTTTTCCTCACTTTCATGCTACTTTTTCTCCAATCGATCGTCGGGTTCCATTTCCGCACACGGTTTCTCTAAGATTATATTGAGCTTTGTTTATTTTCTAGGTCTATATTAGGATAGGAAAAAGGCAGAGGCAGTCTGCCTGTAACTCCCGTCTCCAAGCCCCCACAATTGTTGTAGTCACTGAAGGTTTGATAGGGAGATAGAGCCATGGTTGCCTAGGTCCTCTAGAGAAGACAGGGTGTAAATTAGGTAGATTTACCAAAAAGGTACTTGACGGACCCAGGAATTGATCCTAGTACCTACCGTCTATCAATTCACCCTTATCAATTAGCTTTTTCCGTTAAGTCTATCACAAATGCTAAGATGTATAGGGTTTGATGTATATTTAAACAGTCACATGTAGAGATTTCTATTTAACTAGGTTAACAGAATATGGAACATAGAATCAATTGTATCTTATGTACCGGACGAAACGAATAGTACGGACATTTGTTTCGACGGTCCAAATAAAAAGTCAATTTGAATCGATGGCAATGGTGCAAGCCGAGATTCCAGAATAGGCGCCTTGGCGTTTTCAGGCCCCGCCACTTCCGATGACACGTGGAAATGCGCTACAGGATTGCGCGATCACCGGGACGCAAGATGATAAGTTTGGATGTGACAAATGTCACATTATGGCGATGTCGTACAAGGACTGTACAGAAAGTACTCCGGCACCTGTACTTTTTTGTACCGTACAGTCATATGATTGGTTCGTACCTCAATACTAGGGGGCTTAGAGAGGGGCTTTAGACTTTGAATATTTTGGTAGGTAGCCACCTCTCTCCTAGAGAGCATCTATATAAATTGGCAGACTTTGCCATTTAATATCAACTCATTTAGTTGACCATTTTTAGTGATTCTTTTTGCTGCGGACTCAAGGGAGTCCAAGCTACACATGGGTGTAGTTGGTCAGAGTCTTTGCCTGCCAAAGTGGCTGCATTTCTATGGGAAAGTCAAAGTGGGGAATGTTATCCAAAACTCATATTCTAACTTTGCATTCCGTGGTGGAACTGAGCACACAGAAAGCACAGGGGTGAAGCTGTAATGGGGTTTTGACTGTCAAGGGGTCAATCATTTGGGTTTATACAAACTTGGAGTCGGCACCATCTAGATTAGCTTCTTTGGACCTGCAAATTCTATGCGGCAACGGAGCCCATAGAGTTACACTAAAGTCATGTATCGCAATAAAGCTATATTGTTCAATGACATAAATCTTTCTATTGAAGTACTTTGGTTCTATTTGTTTTACAATTCATAAGCATAAAATTTATTAAGGTTGGTTTAAATACAACACGACAAATCCATGTTTCATTGTAAATCTTTTAAACTACACCGCTCATCGTTATTAGTGTTATATCCCTGATTCGGTCGCGACTTTTTCTGGCCAAAAATCACAAAATAGAGTTAACAACATTATTTAAGGAGGTGGACTACAATCTGCCACGTCTCCTTGCACTAAATTAATACTATTGATTCTAATTTCACATTAACACTAACAAATCTTTAAGGCTAATAACAATGAGCGGTGTAGTATTGGTTTATGAGTTCATACGCACTACACCGCCAATCGCTATTAGCGTTGTGTACGCTAATCCCGTCCCGCTTTTTTTTTTTTTATTCTCAAATAGAATTATCCACACTATTTAAAAAAGGCCCTAATTCCTAATTAGAGTAATCGATTTCTTCCAAAATTTTCAAATTCCCAATTAGCGTACACCACGCTAAATAACAGTATACGCTAATCAAACGTACACGCTAATAGCGATTGGCGGTGTACCTTTCACCACAACAACTTTTTTTACATAAAAATGATTAAAGGTCAAGTTAAACCATGGGATAAATGCTCTCCATATCACACACTAGTGATTAGATTCTTTTGATACCTATTTATAACCAATTTTACAACTTTACCGGGAATTTATACTTTTACTATTTTGGGGAATGAAGATAACATTTTCATATGTATATTTTTTATAATGACACACACATATATTAAAATAAAATGATCTAACATATTGATTATTTTGTATGTAACATCAAACTTTATTAAAAAAATTGATAACTATTATGAAATACATACAAAATATATTATGTATGCGATGTATGCGATGTTATACATCGAACATTGGGAATGGTTGTTTGAATTGCAAGAGGGAAATCGGTTTTTGTGTGGATGGAAAAGAGTTGAGGTGGATAAAATCTTTGCTCGGATTTCTAAAAAGTGGGATGCTAAATAAAATGTGTGATAAGCAAGATAGAATGTTTATTTCAGCTCATCTAGTAGACGTTTTGAAATATGACGATATTTTCTTAAAGTCTTATTAAAGGAAATGAAAAAGAAAAAAAAGGGAGAGGGGGAGGTATTTTTTTGTGGGAGTTGAAAAGAAAATAGACTAGAAAATAATGGAAGTGTTAAGATTTGTGTATTTTCTAAGTCTGTATTAGGATAGGAAAAAGGCAGAGGCAGTCTACCTGTAACTCCCTTCTCCAAGCCCCCACACTTGTTGTAGTCACTAAAGGCTGGATAGGGAGATAGAGCCATGGCTGCCTAGGTCCTCTAGAGAAGACAAGGGGTAAATTAGGTAGATTTACCAAAAAGGTACTTGACGGACCCAGGAATTGATCCTAGTACCTACCGTCCATCAAATCACCCTTAGCTATTAGCTTTGTCCATTAAGTCTATGACTAATGCTAAGATGTATAGGGTTTAATGTATAATTAAACAATTACATGTAGAGATTTCCATTTAACTAGGTTAACGGAATATAAAACATAGAATCAATTGTATCTTAAGTACCGGACGAAACAAATAGTACAGACATTTGTTTCGACGGTCTAGATAAAAAGTCGATTTGAATCGATGGCAATAGTGCGAGCCGAGATTCTAGAATGGCCGCCTTGGCGTTTTTTGGCGCCGCCACTCCGGATGAAACGTGGAAATGCGTTAGAGATTGCGGCATCTCCGGGACGCAAGATGATAGGTCAGGATGTGACAAATGTCACATTATGGCGATGTCGTACAATGACCGTATAGAAGAAATCTGCCACCTGTACTTTCTTGTACGGTACAGTCATATGATTGGTTCGTAGTTAGCCACCTCTCTCGCAGAAAGCATCCGTATAAATCGGCAGACTTTGCCATTTAATATCAACTCATTTAGTTGACCATTTTTAGAGATTCTTTTTGCGGCGGACTCAGGGGAGTCCAATCTACATAGGGGTGTAGTTGGTTAGAGTTTTTTCTTGCCAAGGTGGCGGCATTTCTAAGGGAAATTCAAAGTGGGGGAAGGTGTCCAAATACTTATATTCTAACTTTGCATTCTGTGGGGGAACTGAGCACACAGAAAGTCTTATTTCACATGGGTGACTTGTACTGCGGTTCTGATTTTCATAGGGTTAATCATTTGGGTTTGTATCAACTTGGAGTCGCCACTAACTAGATAAGCTTTCTTGGACCTTCGAATTCTGTGGGAAAATGGACCCCATAGAATTACAGATTACCTCATGGTCTCCAAGAGGTAATACAAGAAGCGTGTTATACAATTGGAATTTCCCCATTTGGACGCGTAATCTCAGAGTGCGATGAGTAATCGAGAGGGAACTTGTATCACCCAATTGAACCGTCTGACGATCCAGTAGAACCACGAGAAGAAGTTTCAACTTTTTCACCGTCTTCTCGTTGATGAAGTTCCCCGACGCACCGAAGTCCACCATGAAGCTAGCAGCGCTCACTCCGATCTGGCCTTGGAAAATCAAAGGGTCTCCCCTTCAAACTGAATAATTGCCGAGAGGCTAGAAGTCGTACTTTCCCGTGCGAGCCATTGTTCCAAATCCTTTCGGATGGAGGCCTTGAGCCCCTTCATTTAATGATCCACAGTTTCGTCCTCCGTCATTGTTGGTTTTTGATCCTTGAATTCTACAAAACGTTGCGTGTAGTCCAACACCGAGGTGCGTCGCTTTAGAACCGAGATTTTGTCCCTCGCAGCCTTGACCGTGTTCACAAGTTGCCAAGAGTCACGGAGAACTTGAATGAAAATGGTCCAATCAGCGGGTATCTCCTCGCTCTCGACCATGGTCCCCCACCATATTCCTGTTGCCGCTTTAAGAAGACCGCCCGCATAATGAATCTTCTCACGATCCGATAGGCTGGGAAAATTCTCAAGGTGATTCGCAATGGAAAACAACCACGCATCGAGATTCTTGTCTAACGGGTGAGCTTCGTAGAAGTCCGACAGGTGGCCTCCGTCTCTCTCCATGCCTCCATGAGTTCTTTCACCAAGACGACTCCAAGTTTTTGACAGTGTCACTCAGGTGAGCATACTGTAATCTAACGTTTTCTAACTCTCGAAGAACTTGCGCCAACATGTCCATTGTGGATATGCCGTGCTCTCCTATGCTATCGAGTCATGAGGATTGGCTGCGATACCGATGTAAAACGGATAGTAATATAACACCATACCCACAATTCACAGCGAAACAAGGATCCCCTCGTAGCAACAACAGAGATACACAGCATTCACAGTAAGATTTGATGTAAAATGGACAAAAATACTTCACAACACTCCAAAGTGCACAGGGGAAAGCTCCAAAGTTCCCCTCGTAGCAACAGCAGAGTCACACAGCAATCGTGTATACAAGTTGGCTTCATTAATCTGGTGGAGATTACAAGGTTGAATGCTCGCTGCGAAGGTGTACTCAAAGAGTCTCCTATCCACTACGCTAACTCTCTATTTAAACTACCCTTCTTCTATTCCAACTGGTACGGTAACTGTCCTATTATTTCACACGTGGACAACCGGTAGAGACCACATCATATCCATACTAGGTTCTACAAGCCTATCGCAACTTCTACATTCTACTACGTTGATATGCTGCTAAGCTGCGCTACTCTACTGCTACGCTGCGCTGCTCTGTCACAGTACTAAGTTGCTATACAACCAAGCTGCGTTAGTCTGTTGCCGCAGTTGTGCAGCACAGGTTTTACAATTATAGCAACTTCCCCATTTCCAAGTCCACAATTCTGTAACCTTGTTACACTTGAGTTTTATTGATCGGAAGGAGATTACAAGTTGAAAGCTCGGTATGAAAGTCTACAGCAAAAGAGTCCCCTTTTGACTAAGTCTATTTGGCTATTTAAACTAGTTATCTGACAGTCCACTTGGTATTAAACTTATGTACACATGGTCCTTCTCGGTCAACCACGATCTATCCAAACTATCTTCTAGAACAATATGGTCTAAACTACATTCTGTGGGGTTGCTATGCTGTTGCGGCGCGTTGCTTTGCTGCCGCAATGCGCTGCTATGCTACATCACTAAGTTGCTACGCTGCTATGCTGCGCTAATTAGGCATCGCAGCTGCGCTGCTCTGAACCGCAACTATAGCATCCCTTTTTCTAACTTGCAAGGTATACAACTCTGTTACCCTGTTACAGCGGCCATGACTGTATGTCAGATAATATCAGACAAACGGAATTTCACAGTTTTTTTTTTATTTGACAAAAATTTGCGTTTACTGACTTTCGAACTCGACGGTACGACATGTGAGAATTGTTTGATCTTTGATTTTCTGTTACCGGTTGACGTACTAATTCTGATACTCGCCCGTTACCGGTGACGTACTAATTCCGATACTCGCTAGTTACTGGTTGACGTACTAATTCCGATACTCGCCTGTTACCGGTTGACGTACTAATTCTGATACTCGCCTGTTACCGGTTGACGTACTAATTCCGATACTCGCCTGTTACCGGTTGACGTACTAATTCCAATACTCGTTTAAAGTGCAATACGTATTTAAATATTCATAATTGATTAACGCTCATTTAATGGAAAACTTACAAACTGCGCTATATGCAAAACTCTTTATGTTTTACATGTACGGAATAGTTTGGATGAATTCATTAACGAATTTTAACGATTTGTTCAAAACGTTCAATGTGTTCGTTACTTATAACTTTTCCCGATTGAATCGTTCGCACTAAACGCTTTGAACAACTGTGAATCAAATCCCTCATTCAGTAGCCTTGTTTTTCTGACATTTTTTTTTCTTTGGTACGGCACTGTACGAAACAGTACGGCTTTCAGTAAACAACGTCATTTTTCCCCTAATGGAACCTTGCCCTTAGGCAGGATTTGAACGTCAGCCACAGTAATAGCTGTAGCTACTGTAGTTAACGGAGACAGCCATGGCTTCCTTGTCGCCTTGCCTACCGCCCTCGTCTCTGACAGAAGATATCCATAACCATAGGCAAATTTTGTGGAAGGTAAGAGTTACGTCTCCCTCTCCCGTTCTCCATCTCTATCTTTCTCATGTTTTTCAAGAAATTATGCATTGTGTAAATTACACTTTTATATTTAGGGTTAAGAGCATTAATCTAGCCGCAACATAAGGATGGTATCTTCAAGTAGTTAATTGATTTCCTTAAATGTGAATCTGAATTCTTCTAATCATCCATGAATTCTCTGGCTCATATCATGAGCCTTAAATTCTGAACCCTCTATTCTCCATTTCCTTCTATTAAATTGAATTCTCGAAGTAATTTTCTAGGGTTTTAAGATTAGTTTAAATTTTTTAGATATTTTATAATGACCGAATGAGGCCAATTTTTGAGGTAAGAAAAAATTGTTTAGAAGACAGCTACCTGTGAGTTAGTTGAAGAATTCCCTCTCTTTCCTTCTACTTTTACTCTCTCCCTCTCCCTTCCGTCTTTTATTTCTCTTTCTCATTCTTTCCCTTCTCCCTCTTTTCCTCTCTCCCTCTCCCTCTCTCTCCCCCTCTCCTTCTCCCTCTCCCTCTCCTTCTCCCTCTCCCTCTCCCCCTTTCCCTCTCCCCTCTCCTGCCTCCCATATCCTCCGTCTCTTTCGACTCCAATTCCCTCTCTCCCTGCTTTCTTATTTGCAGAACTTTGAAAAGTGAAATTTTATGGGCCAATTTTGGGAATCCTTTGTTGTGTGTAGTCATTTTGAGGATTGTTCATCATGTGTCCGGATTTTTTTTTCTATTCTTTTTTTTTCTCCGTTGACTGTAAAGATACTGCGTTTTTTGAAAGCTATTGTTAAGCCACTATCGTTCTTACGCTATCATATCTTTAGAAACATGTTTGCAGGATTCTAATTGTCTTGCACAATTATGTCGACAAAGTACAACTTTTTGTAAAAAGTCAAAAATTCGGACTCGTTTGAATTGTGTTTCTAAACTTGCGTCGAACGACGAGGCTGAAGCAAAGCTTCAAACATACGCCAAACGAGGGAGAGGGGTATGATTACAATTTTGTTGTCCATTCATCTTTTGTTGCTTTCACCTTTTTTGTTTTTGGGTAAATGCGACATTTTGAAGTGGCATGTTTCGGTTTACATATGAGGTTTAGATTGAAGTTATGATAATAATAATCTTTATCAAAAGAACCGCGGTGGTAAATTATTTGTGTACATAGAAGGAATATAAAGCCAAAAAGACAGTGAAAAATGTCACTCAAGATTAAACACCGATAGTCAAGAACACTGCGAACACAAAACGACAAATAAAAAGTACAATTTGTTACGATAAAGGACAAAGCTCTAATGATTGTTTTTGTTTTTGAACTGTTTGCAGCGTAAGAAAGATCCGAAACTTGACATGTATTCCTTAGAACCTCCAGATGTATTTGTACCCCAAGCTATGGATTGGATTCACAAAGATGCCCATACACTCGCAGAAACTTTATGTAACCATTATGGAAATGACTACTTAGCTTGCACAAAAGTTGCTGAAGAGGCGAAAGAGTACTGGAAAGCAAATCTGGGCCACGACGAGAGGTTGAGATATATTTTACAGAGGTCTATAAAGGCGTCTGTAGAAAGGACAAAAGGAATAGTGCCTGCTTGGGAACCTCTGGTATCTATTGTGGACGAGGTGGAGGAAGAGGTAGAAGAGATAAGACAGGCATTAGCAGCTATGGCAAAGGAGGAGGAGGAGGAGAGAGAGGAGGGAGAGGAGGGAGAGGAAAGGGAGGAGAGAGAGGAAAGACGGAAAAGACTGGATGTTACCGATGCAATAGACGTCACAGGTAGCACAAATGTCATAGAGCATGAAAGAGACAGAAAATGAAAGAGAGAAGGAGAGGGAGAAATGTGAACTTGTTTCTTTGGTTAGGTAGGTGGAGGAGAAAAAGCGAGTCGTAGAAATTGTAGGGTTGTAAACAGGTTTTTTTTTGGGAAGCCATGAGCATTTTTTCCATCTTTTCAATTATAAGTTAAATCTAATTCGAGTTAGTACCGATAGACGGTTTGAAGAGTTGTCTTTTAGCTCATTGCGAACCTTTTTAACTTTTTCATACCAATAGATGACATGAGATGGTGTCTTTCCATTTTTTCTTCGTGTCTATCTTAGATAAACATGGTGTTCAAATTGCAAAATAGCATTTTATTTGTTAATTTTGCCCTGATAAAATACGATTCATTACGTTTTGTACTTTTACAAACCATTTGCTGCTAGATGCTATTCACGTGAGCGTCAGTAATACGTAATAATCCTCTTTATTTTTTGTAATGTCAACCTAGATAGCTGTGTAGGGTGGCATATTTTTGACATTGTGGTATAATCACTATTGGCCTGTTTTGCCCTATAGAGCCTCCATTTACTCATGCAGTGTTTTTTTTTTTTTAGATTTGCTTCCTTCCATGTTCGGTTTTTCAGTTTCTTTTTGGTATTTATTTCCTTTGTTCCCATGTACTTAAACAGTCTACCATTGCGCTTTTATAGTAAACCCTATACTTTTGTTTTTTACTCGTTCATTACACCGCCCATCGCTTTTAAAGTTGAATTATTGTAATTAACATTTTATTAAAATAAACTTCACTTCTAAATGACCTAGCATGTGGCTCATAATGCGCCGCTTAACTGATTAATCTCATTAACACGAATTTATAATTTCGAGTGAAAAACGATCATTTGAATGAGAATAATTACAAATCAACACTAATAGCGACCGGCGGTGTATCCCTTCTAAACTTCTCATTCTAGTTTCTACCCTTGTTGTTCAAATCGCGCGATTTTTTCCTTTTATGCGATTGAAACGTATAATTCGTGACTTTTGAAAAAATCGCAAAAAATCGCGATGTACTTTCTGTCCGGTAAATTGAACGGCTAATTTACGGAAACTGTACGGTATTTTACGATAGCTGTACGGTTTTGTACGGGTAAATGTACGGAATTTGACGAAAAGATACGTTGCACTTCGTAGTACTTTCTGTCCGGTAAACTGTACATAAATAATGTACGTAATTGTACCAAAACTGTACGGACTATAACGAAAAGATACGGAAATACGAAAAATGTACAAACTGCAGTATATGTGAAATTTATTTTTGTTTACATGTACGGAATAGTACGGAGGAAAATTCATTAACGATTTTTACGATTTTTTCAAAAGGTTCAATGCGTTTGTTACGTATAATTCGTAGCGATTAGATCGTTCGCACTAAACGCCGTGAACAACTATGGTTTCTACCATAGTTCAAAAGTAGGTGAAAGTAGGCCCATACAATATGCCTATTGTACGCAAAACATACAATATGACCTTAAGACCCATATTGTATTGGTCGCAAAATGAAAAAAAATAGCAAGAGGGTTGAGTTGCACATCGATCGATAGAGAATTAAACGTCATGTCTAAATTTTGAAAAACATTCGGACAAAAAATTATTTTTCTGTGAGTTTTGAGATACTTTTTATTTAAACCGTCAGATTCGGACGATCTGACGGTCGCTGATCAAAGTAACGATCTAAGAAGATCACATGAAAAGCCCATAACACAACTTACGATAGGACAATCTATCATATTAGCGTCTGCAATTTTGAAGGCCACACTAAATAAAGCCTCAAATTGACCAACCAGTATGGGACGATAAAAAAAAAATATTCCACACTGCCAAAAATACCGCGGTTTTTTTGCCGTCTGCGGTTTTTTTTTTCCCCGGCTTTTTTTCCCGGCTTTTTTCCCCGGCTTTTTTCCCGGCTTTTTTCCCCGGCTTTTCCGGCTTTTTCGCTTTTTTTTCCCGGCTTTTTCCGCTTTTCCCGCTTTTTTCCCGGCTTTTTTCCCCGCTTTTTTCCCGGTTTTTTGCCCCACATTTTTTTCGGCAGTATCCTAAGCCGTGTCTGTTCGCTAAAAAAATTCGTTCGGCGGCGTGCGATGTAATATGATCATACGTCAGATTCGTACGTTCGTACAGGGGTGTGCGCAACGCACACACATACAGTATGCCTACTCTGCCCGAGTTTTGTGCCAAGTTTTGTGCGCCTACCAAAGGCCTACCATAAAAACGCTACTTTTGAACTATGGTTTCTACAAACAATGTTGTAATTGGTACCATGAGACCAAACATCTGAAGGTTCAGGAAACCAAAACCGGCTTGGACAGAATGGTTACAATGTAACTACACTAAACGAGATGTAAGGCCGTGCACCGATGATATTCTGTAAATACTTTGTAATGAAAAAGACTACATTACTAATTACAAACAATGAGGACTCGTACCAGGAAGCGGACCAAATTGCAGGTGTGAAAAACTTGCCACAGTATTTGTGGGTCGAACAGAAACTGTAAAGGCTGGATTTCCGACAATTTTCCACGTGGATATTCTTGCTTCTTATTGGACTAAATGTAGGCCTTTTTCCTTTGGACTGAATTGGAGTTCGATAGCATACAAAATCAGTTACTCGTCTCTATATGGATGAATGTTGTCAACTGATGAATAACTAAATCCTACCCACCCATTAGCCTTGTTCCAACAGAGTAAAAAACATTATTCTGCTCCAGCTGGAAAAACTAACCGGTGACAATTTTCACAAACCTCGATACCTGACATTTCTACAAATCGAGTCAAGGCGTTGAAAATGGGTATAATCATGCATCTTTATTTCGTGTTCAAGTTGCGCTTTTATGGAAGGAACATGGTTACGGTTTGTCAAAAGAAACAAAACCTATTTGAATGCCTAACAAAAAAAAGAACACTAAAAATCTCTACCTTCACAACAACATTTTATTACCGCGACAAAAAAAACAAGCGCGTCCTCGAGACAAATATATCCTATCCTCCCTATTTGAGGCCCTTATTCTGGAACTCAGCAATGAAAGCCTCGCAACAGCTCAACTTGTAAACATACAGATTCACAAAAAACAAAACCGCCGATGATGCCGATGATGCCGATGATGGTAAATAAATTGGGATTTAAACGGTTATACCATTAAATTGGGTGCCGATCTTGACCTTGAATTTCCGATGGAGTTATGGACAAAACTTTTCCGTTGGAGGTTTAAAAGCTCCAGTAGAACTGCGTGGTGACGTCGTCGAAATGACGGCATTCTTGTCATAGAGATAGCCATTCCTTGAATCCTGGAACCATTCATTTACATGGAAAACGGTGAAAAGATTATCGGAAAAGAAGTGGTAAGAAGTCTCTGTTTCTGTTTAAGTCAAATTCTGAAAGAGTTGTGAGGATGGATCTGAGAGCTCCTAAGTCTACTAGAAGAACTCAAGAGTAGTAAGAAGAGTTAAGTCTAATTTGCCATCCATTAGTAAGAAGAGTGAGAAAGAAGTTGCAGATGATGAAGTCATTGTTAGGAAAAGCCTCGAGAGAGAAAGGCAAAGTTCCTAAGGGACAGACTTATTATCAGAAAGGAAAGAGCAATGCATTCTACTTTCCGTCAGAAGACAAAACCATAGATCAAAGTAACCCATTTTTCACCATATTTTACGATCAAAAGGTAGTAAAAATAGGCAATGTGTGCTAAGACTCTCAGGGGACTACGACTACCTTACACCTTTTGTGAGTATAATATGGCGAAAAGTGCGTTACTTTACGAAACAAAAAAAAAAAATTGCTAGTAAATGGGCTATTCAGATGCTAGTGGAGATTTGACAGCATGTTACAGTTTCAATTTTTCTCATCGTCAATAAAGATAATCAAGTTAGAGAAAAAGGGGATGCCTAAGCATGGAAATTTGTCGGTGTAAAGACTAAAGAGCCTGTTATTGCCATACTTCACGAACTTTTTAATGTAGAAATCACATTATTTGGGACAAACTAACCCAATTTGACAAGCAAAGTCATCTTTTAAGCCGACCTTTGAGATTCCCATCAATAGAGGAAGGTGACATGAGACAAGAGTGGTAAACCAAACTGTAAAGAAATATACAAACAAATAAAACAAACAATGTTCACAAACACAGTACATACAAATAGATGAAAAAAACAATACTTCAAAAAAAAATACAAGAACAACACAAAAGCACACCGTACACCTCTTTTCAAAACCACAACCACCACACATGATGGGAAATGAGAGAAGAGACATAATTCTTACTTCCCACTCATCATACCTGCGACCGAAACTTTCAACCTCATTCTTTCTCGCCCCCTCGGGTGGTGATGGAACTCCTTTCATCCATTTTACAAAACGGTCTTCGTCGACTAAAGTCAACACCCATGCTTCCAAATATAACTCTTCTTCAGGCGTCATTCGAGCTTCTCTCAATTGCTCCTTTAATTCCAACAACGGCTCAAGAAACCAATCAGAGTAAAGGTCTCGCGGAGAATTGCTCGCGATGATTTCAGTTCCATCGACTGCATTAAAAGTATCCATTTTTTCATTTAAGAAACAACTCAGATACAACGCTCAACCTTATGCAGAGAAAATTCAAACATCACCAGTTCACATAAGCTCCTCTTTTTTAACATAAAGAAAAAAAACTTTTTCGATGATAGAATATGTTTCCACTTAACAGCACTTTGAATTGCACTTTTTGGGCATTTAAAGCCGGAAAGTGAAATATACTGGTAATCGATATTAGACTAAAAAAATAAGTAGTATGAATGCAGGATTCGAATCCAAAATTTATGATTGCGTGACGTGACACCTTGCTGTCCTCATCTTTAATTAGTGTCGTTAACTCTATTTCATGATTTTGGGTCAGAAAAGTCCACGCCCAAATTGCTCTTTCTAACTCTAATAGCAATGAATACTTTGATTTCATTCCAGGGATAAATAGAGAGGGAGAAGTGAGTGCAAATTGACATAAACTTACGGATCCATAAACTCAATTTAAAGCGGAAACGTGAGAGATTTTGTAGCCACTCACAGAGCAGTAGACCTTGACTGTCATATTTATGAGATTGATAAAGCATTCGAACGAGACAAAGGCCAACCAATCCTGATCCAGCGACTGTACTTCCAGTTGTCTTTTTTGCAGAAATCCACTGTTGAAGGTCTTCCTCCTCGAGAAATCCTGAATCACACAGTTCTTGTCCCATCTGTCTTGTAAACAGAAACAGACTCTTCCATGCCTGCAAAGACATTTCAAAAAGTTCTCAACTTATGGGAAGACAGAGGACAAAAGAATTTGAGATAAATAAATGAGAAATAAAACGGGGATTTTAAAACCTGTGAGCGTTTTGTAATGGAGAGAAGACTTTCAACTCGACACAGGAATTAGTTTTGCTTGCAAACTTCAACCTGACAAGCAGAGATCAACTTTTTATTTCCGGAAGAAGATGCAATTGAAGCACAAAAAAATGTGAAGCCTCACCTGTAATACACGGGACTTTTCCAGTGTCTTCCATACTGCTGTATGTTGTACTATAGCCGTAAAAAGACCGTCACTTAGTGATCCTTGACTGCCAGTTCTTATCATAAACTGACTACTTGGAATAGATCGTACGGAGTTCCTCGATTCCGATTCTGGAATCTGGCCCTTCTCCAAGTCAACAACTGATACATTCCTCGGAGAATTCTTTGAGCGATATTCTGGTCTGCGACATAAATAAAACATAAATACATACAAGTGACCAAAACCCCAAGCCTTAAGTGTCTGTTATACTGAAAGTCTAACAACTCTGCGACACTTTTCTCATCAAGAAACACATGCACCTGTTCCCAAAACATTGGAGCATTTATTTGATTGGCCTTAAAAAAATGTAATAAATCCACATTCTTTCCCATTTTCAATGCGATTACAATCTGTTTCTTTGTTTATTTATTCTTCCTTTTTTGTACGAAATGTTAACTCTAGGACTAAGAATTGAAGTCAAATTTCTAACAAGTTACTTTGTTGAAAAACGTAGTGATTGCCATGGGAGGACAAAATAATAATCTTCTTAATTTTTCCTTGAGAATATTTTTTCACAAATGGAAGTCATCTATGCTCCCCTTTCCGTCCTGTCCCTACCAACTCTATACAAATAAAGAAGATGAAATGATCCATATAAAATATCCTAAATCGTTTATCTGCAAGCAATGAATGACAGCTGGCAAAGCTCTTATAAACCACCTTGGTATGCATGATCTATAATGTAAACCAATTAACTTGCTCGAATAATCGTCAAAATCTGAAGCAACTGCCAAAATATATAAACCACCCTTGTATACCGATGATTCCTGAAAAAAAACAGGAATTCCCATGTGAGTTACAGATACAAAGACGAGCTTTTCAACACTACACCCTGGATATCCAGTATGATTAAAAGAAATAAATTCCAAAACAACATACTTAACCGTTTACTATCATCCTACAGAAAATACCATTAAAAGTGGAAATGAAAAAATTGTGAGTTGAAGCCAAATATTTGACCTCTATCTCAATCGTAAACGGGAAGGACTGTGTTTGGTATTTGTTTCCAAAAGAGACAAGAGAATACAAAGTATCAAGACTTAAACAAGTTAGTTCCTGGAAGTCAGATGCAGTAATTGCATCAGCCTAAGAACCTCTTTAAATTTACCTCTTTAAAAAGGAACCTCGTAAGCAATAAAAAGGAACCTCGTAAGCAATAAAAAGGACAATGTGGGTACAATGTACAGAAAACTATGGAAACAGTGTATGCGGTTACCATGTATTATATATTCAACACCATATACTTTTTCGCACGTAAAAAATATAGCTTAGACACATGGTTACAAAACCATTTATTTTTCTGGAAGAAGAGAAGATGGCAGAAAATGCAATACCTTCTTAAAACGGGAACTACAGTGAAAAAAACTGTGAAAAAAACTAAAAAGAAAGAGAGAGGAGAAGAAAGAGAGAGAGAAAGAGTGTGAGAGAGAGGGAGGGAGGGAGAGGGGGAGAGAGAGAGAGAGAGAGAGAGAGAGAGAGAGAGGAGGGGAGAGGGAGGAAACGTGACATGCAGATGACAAGATGATTGCATTTTATTTACATGATGCACTTTATTTACGACGTGACATTATTAAAAGATGCGACTTATTTTTATGATTGACGATGGATGATTATGATGAAAACATGACATGATGATGATGATTGATGAGATGATGATGCCACATGGTGACATGGATGCGATGATCATTTACGCACGATGATGTGATGCGCATGATGATATGATGATGATATTATTTATGATGATGATTGCGATGATGATGATGATGATGATGGATGGATGATGGATGGATGGATGATGATGGATGGATGGAGGGAGGGAGGGAGGGAGGGAGGGAAGGGAGGGGAGGGGGGAGGCAGAGGAGAGAAAGAGAGAAGGAGAGGAGCGAGAGAGAGAGAAAGGCAGAAAGAGAGAGGAGACGAGACTGCCCATGAAACGATAGGACAACTGCTGCGTAAAGTCCCACGAAAGGGCTCGTCAAAATGGCCGCAAGAACCATCATTATAACGGCACAGGGCCAAACCAAAAAGGCCACAAAGGTCATGGGAATACAAATCCCTATTTGCACCGGACCCTCTTGAACGAGTGCACTTTTGATAAGCTTAAGCCAGCCGACAAGGAGAAGAAGAAGACACTTGATGCATGCCAGTAAAGAAACAATAATAGTATCAACAAAAAGCCCTAGGAGAGAGACAGCCATGCAGCCTGGAATGAGCAAAAACCTGCAAATGAACATAAGAGGATAGTAGTGAGATAGTAATTCTTCTGCAGTTCTTGATTATAAGTGACTAATCAAAGGCGAAAGTTCACCTTTCCATTGTATAAACATTCTAATGAAAAATCAGACAGAGGCAAAAACAAAACAGTAACACTATACAAGATACACACTGAAGAATTTTAGAACAAAAAGAGAACTGACACAAAAAAAAAACAATTCTTTGCGAAATGGCAACTTCATGAATTTTGTTAAGCCATACAAATGACACGGAAGAAATGTGTGGTGTTATTTAGGTAAAGCCTGACCTTATAAACTAAAGAGAATTGGAAATTACAGAGACAAAAAAAAAAAGACTTAGAAAAATAAATAGACATAAATGTATGGACGATTAACAACTCACTGCCTACACAGTAGCGCAGTTCATAAATAGAGTTTGCCAGTAACACCAGAAATCACGGTAATGTCAAATAATTCATGAGGGAGGAGAGGGAGAGGGAGAGGGAGAGGGAGAGGGAGAGGGAGGGGGAGGGAGAGGGAGAGAGAGAGGGAGGGAGGGAGAGGGAGAGGGAGAGGGAGAGGGAGAGGGAGAGGGAGAGTGAGAGGGACTTCGAGTAATAACATACCTCAAGCTCGTTGGTTGATCGGCATTGCACTCCTTTTTTTCAAACTCTTCCAGATATGACCCATAACTATGAAAGGAGAAATCCCCAAAATCTCGAACAACCTTAGCTGCTCCTTGCCATGTATCCCATAATCCGTCCTGTATAAAATAACTAAACAAGCATATAATTTACTTGCATCTAACTATTGTAAGGTAATTCCTTGTTGTCCATCATATCCCTAAATAGACAATTTCATCAGTGAGACTCTCACATTCCAATACCATTTTTTTTAATTCAGAAAGGAAAAGCAACCATACCTCAACTGCAAAAACTAAGTAGCTAACACAGTGGATACTAATTTACGTGCACCTACACCAAGTATATCGGTATTTAAGTTAATTACTCTCAAACACAATCAAACACAATTTCTCCGTACATACTTGTTAGATTGTTGATGAAAGTTACCAATTGAAATGTAGGAAAACTCTTACCTTTTGATCGAGATATTTCAGCGACAAGTTTAAGGAGCTTAAGAGGTGAAATATCCCCACTAACTCTAAAATAAAATACATAGTGGAGTTTGCTAACCATACAGAACAATGTTTTTGTGACCAGAACTTATGATAAACAAAAACAGCAAGTTATGCAATTTACACAAAAGTGTAAACTTTGTTTAAAGTACTCTCAAGTTTAATTACAGGAAATCAAGACACACCTAAATCATCAATGACTGCGAACCAAGAGCAAATCTGTGACAAAAAATGCTATTCACAGACAGTTGGAAAAACATTATAATAAAACACAAGGAAGGCTTCACTGCTAGAGTCCATGCCAAGCCACACCAATTTAGCTACACCGCCATTTCTTTTAGAGTTGGTGAATTATTAGCCTTCACTCTTTAATAGAATTAGCTACACTAGATTATGTTTTGTCACGCGGCTCATTATGGGCCACTTAACTTATAGACACTAATTTATAATTCTGGGTCAGAAAAACACCCACATGAATTAAAGTGACCAATCATAACAGCGATGGGCAGTGGTGTTCAATCACTTACTTTGAACAAATGCGAGAGATGATCTCTTGAATACTTATGAAAAACCTCAAAAGTTGCCAATATCGGTGCACAAAAGCCATAAAAAAAGCCTGCAAGTTAATACATTCAAGGAAGATGCATCAAAAAATAAAATATATGAAGTTGGTATTAACGTAAAAAATAAAACATATGAAGTTGGTATTAACGTATTTGTTCTCTTCAAGAACCCGTCTTTCTATACTTTTGAGTTCCTTCAAGCAAAGTACTAGAAACTGAAGGAAACATGACTCAGAAATTGCTCTTCAGTTTCATGAGAGAGCCTTCTGGTGTGAACCTCCTTCACTATTTTCCATCCTGAGGCTTTTTATTCAACTGAGGACACTTGTTTTCGGTCTTAGGGATCGCCTCGGCCTTTGGTCTTCCCAGCAAAAGGCTTGTTGTTTCCTCTTCTTAGGCCACTCTCTCACCTCTCTCCCCATTCAATATCCCACACAGAAGCTCAGAAAGTAACTTTCTTAAGGCAGTGCTGTCCTTCATAAGGAAGCCAAAAAGCGCCATATTGACCTGGCATAGGGGTATATCCCAGGGACCAAAAAAAGTCTATAAACTGCAGTTTCCCACCAACCGGCTGTCCTTCCTCCCTTCTTTATTATTGGAACCATATTAACCATCTACCAACAAATGTCATTTATCATTTAAAAAAATGATGTATGCTTTGCTGATTGGTGGATTTGTTGTAAGAAAGGAGCGGAAAAGAGAGGAAAAAAAAGGGAAAGCTAGTGGATATAAGCTTCAATTTTCCGAAACTCGATATACATAAAATATTGGATAACGAAAGGATAAACAGGCACAAGCAAGTGGATATAAGCTTTATTTTCCCACAATTTGATGTACTAAAAATATTGGATAGGGAAGGGAAAAAAAGAATCAACCTATTGGATATAAGCTTTAATCACCCCAAAAATTGATATACTCAAAATATTCGACAGAGAAAGGAAAACAGGCGCGAGCTAGTGGCTTTAATTTTTTAAACAATATACTTAAAAGTATTGGATAGAGGACCAAATAAAACCCTACAAGAGAACATGATGAACGTTCTTACTGCCAATAATGCTGAGTAGAAAGACCACGATTGGCCAAAGGATGAGTGGAATGAAAAGGAGGAACATGGCGGGAATTTTTTGTGCAGGTTGAAGCTGACGTGTAAGCCAGACTGCCCTATATGTGTGCTTCACCGTCCATGGAAAAAGGCCAACAGCAATCCCGGTGTTTCCTGCGGTAATAACAGCAACTGTTGGCAAGACAGTAATAACAGCTGCAATAAGAACGAAAACAACGATCATGTTAAGTAATGACGACAAAAATGGAATCTTAGCATATGAGCGAGTTTAATCTCTACAGAATTATTCCTCTGTTTCTTGCAGTAATAACGGCAACTGTTGGCAAGGCAGTGATAGCAGCTGCAATAAGAAGGAAAACCACGATCATGTTCAAAAACGACGACAAAAATGAAATCATAGGACATGAACAGGTTTGGTCTCTACATAATTATTCCTGTGTTTCCTGTGGTAATAACAGCAGCTGTCGGCAAGACACAGTGATAGCAGCCGCAATAGGAATAATCAATTTAAAAAATGACGAAACTGAAATCGTAGAACATGAGCGGCTGACTTTGTACATGAAGGTGAAAATTAAGGACACTCATGGCCACTGTCCATAGAAAATGGCCGAAGGCAAATGTTTCCTGCAGTAATAACGGCAACTATCGGTAAGACAGTAATACCGCCTACAATAGGAAGGAAAACAACCATCATGTTTAAAAAAAATGAAATTGTAGAAGATGAACGAGTTTAATCTCTACACAATTGACTATCTCACATGAAGGTGAAGATTAAGGACACTAATGGAAAAGTTGCCAAAAGGCCACCGTGGTGGTGCAGGTCCCATCCATGACAATTTGGTTTATTCAAAACAGGATCGTACATAAGGTTCTTGACATGCAAAGTGAACTCTTTTGCTTCAGCGATAAGCTGCAACACCTGGTCATCAGTTGCTCAAGATGAATTTACTGTCAATTTATTCACAGCCGACTCATAATTAATAGACTGGACAAAAGACTGAAATTGTGCCGCAGCGTTGGAGCATACAGGGTAATGTCTCTGTAGAATTATTCATAACAACGCCAGTTTTCTTACTGAATGTGAGAAACATAACAAACTGAACTTGATAAAGTCCATATAACCGAAGAAGTGCAAAAGCCAAACTTGTGCTACATTTTTTTCAGCTTTCTTCCTTGTGCATGAATAAAATGTGGACCTTCAAGACAAAAACCATCCTGTGCAATACTTGACTAGCTTGACATTCAGATCACTTTTAAGAATGTTAAACATACGATTTATGGAAGGGGTTTTTTGACTTTTGAAATAAAATTTGAAACATACATACATACATCCAATCTTGGAAGGACAAAAGCTACAGCATAACCTATGAAGCTGCAAAATGAGTGAGGGCATAAAGACCAGTCACCCTACCTTTAATTGATCCCAAAATTACGATAACAATACATATAGGAAGGCCACACAGAAGAGTCACAGCTGTTTTGCCCGAAAATGTCGACTTTTTAACAACTTTCTGTCCATCTGTGCATTCCACCTCTCCTCCTCCTTCCTCCTGCTCTTTACGAGGCATACCACTACTAGTTTCGGACCCTTCTCCTCTTCCCTCTTTTCCTTCTAAAGCTTTTGGGGCATTTTCTGATGGTCTCTCCTTTTCTAAAGTTGCCATAGAGTCCTGTCCAACATATCCTGAAGATTGAAACAATATATCATCTCTGTCTATCCCCAAACGATTTGAAGCATCACCATTAGCTAACAAAGCATTTGATCCACTTGAATCTCCATTATTGCTTTCAAAATATTTCTTCTTTTCTGTCTCTTTCTGTAGAGAGTATTTTTGTAGAAAGTCTTCCTGCAAAAATTCTCCATCTAAAGGTCCAAAATTGGCAACTTTTGGTGTCTGTGAAGTACTTATTCTTTCTTGGCCAGTCTCATCCATTTATAGAATACCACGTCATATGCCTTTATTACTAATACGTAATAAAGGACAAATCATCTGATTTCCTTATGCACCCAGAATACGCCGATCTCACTCAATCTTAAAAAAATGATAACAAAATTGGTTTTGAGTGAAAGAAACAAAAAAAGAATGGAGAGAATACTTTTCTTTTAGTTGATCTTTCCGGAATTCAGGGATTGATTCTTTGGCTGTGTACCTGTATTCTTTAAAAGAAGAGTTAAAATGAGAAAAAATCGAGTTGTGCCAACATTTTTTTTTTGAAAATAAGATAGAATGAGAAAAAAATTAAGTCTTGCCACGAAGTTTGCCGTTAACTTCAGTATTTGAAAACGGTAATGAAAATTTTTCATATAGATGGAAACAATGTGATTCTTTTAATTTGAAACTCCAAAAAATAACATGGAAAGGTGAGAAAGGAAGGAAGGGAAAGGAAAGATGAGGTAAATCAGTGAGAAAAAATAAACAAAAAACAAAAAAATAAACAAAAATGGTAAACTTTCGGAAACTTTCACGTTGTTGGAGAATTTACACAAGGTAAATTAAGATTTAAGAATTGAATTTTCAAAATTGACAAGAATAGACTACAGTAGCTTTGATTCACAACAAATTGATAAAATTTCAGCTTTGGATAATTTGGCAAAACTTCTCATCACAAATAAATATTGGAAATATTGGAAAATAAATATTGTCTCAGGCATGAAACATGAACAATCCTATCACAACATCAAATATTATCCTGCCCTAACCAAAAATTTGCATTAAAATGGGGAAATAACTATGAAGAAATGAAATAGAACCAAAAGAAAACTTGTAAGCCTTTTTTTTTTGTTTTGGTTTTTTTTTCATCCTGTTGCATCAGCTCCGATTCGAACTTTACCAAACTGTAGAAAGTTTCGTTATAACGTGCGAAAAATAGCGCACGCTAAATATTTTTTAATCGAGCTAAAAAACATGTTCAAAACATGATCGGACGACTGCGATTCCCTCCGTGAAATAAGGAGGTAAAAAAGAGTACTAGGGCTTAGCAAAAAAAAAGACGTACGAGAGGATTAGTACACGCGTTTAATAGGCAATTGAAAATATTATATGGACAATTTTCGCACGTTGAAATCTGGCTTTACGTACAGCATATGTGGCAGGGCACTTTTGGCACGCTAGAAAAGTAACCACGTGTATTGTTCGCGCCGACATTTGTCAGCGAAAGATGGCTCTGGATGTCTCGCAGATGCCTTTTTAGGAAGAATTATCCACGTGCCATCCTACTACTTGCGATGGAAAATACGCGTCTGCTGATATGGCAATTGACGTGTTCATCATTCGAAATTCAAACGTTGAAAATCTGAATTGGCATTCTGTTCATTATTGCGTTTGACTTGTGCAGAGAAGGGTTGGAAAATCGAAGCTTCCAAAATTACCCTTATGAGCTGAAATGGACCTGAACCGCGGATCAAAAGTTAGGGATTTTACATTTTTTTTTTTAAACTACACCTTGAATCGTTATTAGCGTATAGAAATTATTAGTGTAAAGAAAAAATTAGCGTCATTCATTCTAATTTAGTGCCAGGAGACGTGGCATATTATGGTCCACGTCCTTAAATAGTGTAATTTATTATATTTCAGGTATCAATGTCAAAATTATGGGGTGCCGATATAGCGTACATAAGGCTAATAACTACACCGCGAATTGTTATTAGCGTTGAGAAATTATTAGTGTAAATAAAAAATTAGCGTCATTTATTCTAATTTGGACCTACTCGGACCAATTAACACATTCGGACCAAAAAATTGGACCAATCAAAACATTCGAACCAAAATATTTTATTTACGCCGTCAGATTTTACGGTGTACTTTTCAAATCGTTCCTATGTCAAACGTTACTTACGCGGTCAATACTTCAAATATGGACGGTCTCTGATCAAAGTAGCGATCTAAGAAGATCACATGAAAAGCCCATAACACAACTTACGATAAAGGCGCCGACCAAAGGCCTACCATAAAAACGCCTACTTTTGAACTATGGTCCTATCAATAGCGAAACGCCGGAAATAGCTCCATCACCTAATTTAATGTGAAACATGGTTAAATTTTTGCTAACGCTAATAAGTCAAGCTATATGCGTTAAATCCCTACAAATTACAAAGACTTACTGTCACATGGATCACACTATTTGTTTATGCTAACGTGTCCGTTATAAGGCTCGGATATGTTCATTTTTTAAACGCAGTTTTACTCCTGGAATGTAGGGTACTAAACTGTCTAAATTAAACCAGCCAAGATTTTCAACTCTGTGAGCTTTCCATGCCAAAAATTTGACTTTTAAAATTATAAAGTGCATATTATATGAGTTTTTTACACACTGAATATATTTCGTACTTTGTTGCAAAATTACGAGCGCACTAAACCTTACTTTTGATCATAGTTCAAAAGTAGGTGACAGTACACCCATACAATATGCCTATTGTACGTAAATTTTACAATACTACCTTAAGTCCCATATTGTATTGGCCGCAAAATGTAATAAAATAGTAACAGGGTTGAGTTGCACATGGTTCGATAGAGAATTAAACGTCATGTCTAAATTTGAAAAAAAAACGGACAAAAAAATCTTTTTCTGTGAGTTTTGAGCGACTTTTTATTTAAACCGTCAGATTTGGAAGATCTGACGGTCGTTGATGAAAGTAACGATCTAAGAAGATCACATGAAAAGCCCATAACACAACTTACGACCGGACTATCGTCAGATTCGTCCGCGGGTTTTTTTTTCCCGGCTTTTTTTCCCGCGCAATGTCATCCTACGCCGTGTCAGTTCGCTATAAAATTTCGTTCGGCGGCGTGCGCTGTACTATGAGCAAACGTCAGATTTGTACGCTCGTACAGGGGTGTGCACAGCACACACACATACAGTATGCCTACGTTGCGCGAGTTTTGTGCCAAGCTTTGTGCGCCTACCAAAGGCTACCATAAAAACGCCTACTTTTGATCTTTGGTTTTGATCTATGACATGAACAAAACGAAACCCAACCGAGTTAAATCAAAACCAAACCGAACTTATTCGACCGGGGTAAAGTACAAAGTACAGCATCTAGTTTCCCCGTACTTGTAGTATTTTTTTTATACCTTCACCTACCGCACATGCGCACATCGCCTTGAAGTTCAAAGTTGAAACCACCGACTAAGGGTGCGTCTCCATGTGCCTAAGTAAGGGTTTTTTTCTGTCGTTTTCCTGTAAAACTTAGAGCCGTACCACGTAAGTTTCAACCGTACAAAAAAATAGAGAAAATGAGAAGTACATTTTGAGTCATCATCGAATTTAAGATGTACTACATTTTGTCGTTTTGTGTTCTTCAACCCACGGCCACGACACAGGGAAGATGTGTTTTAAAACAAAGAATTTTCAAAAAACAAATAGAAACACGTAGTCGCACGTGTAAAAAATATTCAAGAAATTTCAAAAGAATTCAAGCGACGACGAAAAGTGCACGATCCGCTATGTTTTGTCCGTTTGCTTTCAGGTACGACAAATCAAAGTACACAATCTGTTTAGTTTTGTCCGTTTGCGCCTGGTACGTATTTTATTTCGCCAGGGGTCTCAATATCCGATGCCATTTCACGTCGAGCGAAGAAGAGACGCAAAGGCAAAGTGCATCTTCTTCAACCGTGAAACGGCACAGGGTGGATGGCGGTACGTCTACAATGTCACGAAAAGTCATGCGACGTCACAAGCAGTTACAAAAAATAACGTGCGTCATCACAAATTGTACACTGTCGACAGCCGTCACGAGCATTGTCGACGTATACAATCGTCACGCCCTTAAGTGACAACTTCGTTTGGTACACATAGGGACACCCGAAATCCGGGTCAGCCGGATCTGCGCTAAAAAACAAAGTAAATTCTCTAAGTTTAAAGTACATGGAGACGCACCTGAACTGTACTCCACTGTAGTTTGTCGGGTACCCCCGTCGAAGGCAGCATGAGCATGTGCATCCCGTTCATGATTCGAATGTGCGAAAAGCCGAAAATAGTTGAAAAATGAAAATACCATATGCAGTGACGCCGTACTATACGCGTGTTATATATTCATAACGCATACTCAGTTGACTCAGTGTACAGTACGGATTCACTGAATATAACGTTTCCAAACGCACATTTGAACTAAAAAAAACCCTCATTCCTTCGTTTGTCCACGGCCGAGAATTGCGTGTCCAGAACCAATACAGTTTACTCTATTTTCTATATGTGTACAAGGGCTGCATCAAATACTGATTTTTATATACAAAAAGTTGCAAACAGAATATGTGGCGAACCAAAGTTTACAAAAGTGCTCATGGTTCTTGAAACCTGAGTTTTTGAAGACATTTTGCGGCCAATACAATATGGGTCTTAAGGGTATACCCTAGTTGTTCAATACGCGGGTTTTTTCCATTTTTTCCAGTTTCTACGTATTGTACGTGACTTTTGAAAAATACGCAAAAAAACGTCTACATGAAGAACGCAATAATAATATTACACAATATACACAATATTATTAAGTACACATCTTCTCTTTTGTAAGAAACTCGGATTTGCAAGTTTCTATATTCACTTTATCAACTCTTTATCTTCAGTATGGAGAAAGCTACTGCTGCCATAGCAGGTAGGATCTCTTCAGCTCTTAAAGCTAATGTACATGGATTGTACGGGAAAATAATGTGACGTCTACAAATATTTCCAAAAAGAGACGTTGCGGCGTCACACTATTTGAGCGCCGTGAGTTCAAATTTTGTACGGGCGTCTTCTTCAAATTTCGGAAAGAAGTCGCCATTATTACTTGAACAGCTGAACGCGAAAAATCACAGAAGACGCCATTACCGACACCACGGCAGTAGTTAAAAATAATAAAAATGCATTTCGCAGGACTTGAATCTGCGCCAGTCTACGTCGTCTAGTGCAAATAGGAACAGTCGTCATTAAGCAGTTGATGTACATGGTTCGATACATACGGTGAGTGTGATTATAATTTACTTATTTAATGTTGTTCACCGCTCATTTAACGGGAAGCGTAAAAACTGCGGAACATGTTCAATTCAATTTTTTAAAATGTACGGATTTGTACGGAAAAAAAATTCATTAACGTTTTTTTCAAATCGACCTCTCCAGTTTCTACTTATTGTACGCGCGTTCGAAACGTGCGTAAAATACGTTTTGAACAACTATGGGGTATATTGTATTTTTTGCGTACAATAGGCATATTGTATGGGTGTACTTTCACCTACTTTTGAACTATGGTTCAAACTACCGACTAACTGTACTCCACTGTAGTTTGTCGGGTACCTCCGTCGAAGGCAGCATGAGCATGTGCATCCCGTTCATGATTCGAATGTGCGAAAATAGTTGAAAAATGAAAATACTATATGCAGTGACGCCGTACTATACGCGTGTTATATATTCATAACGCATACTCAGTGACTCAGTGTACAGTACGGATTCACTGAATATAACGTTTCCAAACGCACATTTGAACTAAAAAAACCCTCATTCCTTCGTTTGTCCACGGCCGAGAATTGCGTGTCCAGAATCAATACAGTTTACTCTATTTTCTATATGTGTACAAGGGCTGCATCAAATACTGATTTTGATATACAAAAAGTTGCAAACAGAATATGTGGCGAACCAAAGTTTACAAAAGTGCTCATGGTTCTTGAAACCTGAGTTTTTGAAGAACATGAAGAATGCAATAATAATATTACACAATATACACAATATTATTAAGTACACATCTTCTCTTTTGTAAGAAACTCGGATTTGCAAGTTTCTATATTCACTTTATCAACTCTTTATCTTCAGTATGGAGAAAGCTACTGCTGCCATAGCAGGTAGGATCTCTTCAGCTCTTAAAGCTAAGAAGGATTCAAATAATAAAAAAGGTGGTTCAAAGAGACAGGATGAACCAAAAAAAGGAGGACAGGGAAACCTTTTGGGAGCTGTAGGAGCAGTAATAGTGGCAGGTGCCGCAGTGTATCTTGGAATGAAGTTAAGGAAGAGAGGAGGGGACAAAATACAGGTAGAGGTAAGAGAGGAAGAAGATAGGGAGGTTGAAGAGGAAGATGACATTTTGGATTCTACTGCAGAAGATGAAGGGGAATGTGTCTTGCAAAATGGAGATCAACATGGTTCTTTTTTAGACAGTGACGCAGAGGAAATTTTGAAGAAAGAAGCTGAACAGTTTCTTCAAATTAAAGATGTAAAACCTGATGTTGATATCAGATCCGCTGCTACTGGCAAAGATCCTATTGTGATTGATGATCCTGAGCCATCTAATAATTTAATGTCGCCTACTTCAGCAACGTCAGAATTGAAGCACTTACAAATTTCACCATCTCCCTTCAATACAGCTCCAAGCTCTCCTTCCCTCTTTCCAGAGTCGCCATTTCATGATGCTTCTGGAGAGTTGGACTATGAAGATTTCAATGGTGGCTCTCCAGTGAACTCCGGCAGGAATGGAGAAGTGAACTCCAAATTGTTTGGAATTTCATATGAAGCTCCTTCTGATGCTCAGTTGGAGGATTCAAATGATAGTAATACATCCACTGTTACAAGCGAAAATGGAGAAAAAAGGACGCCTATTTCTGCGGATGCAGAGAAATCTCAAGTCCATGCATTGTTAGAAAGGGCCCGGGCAGCAGCTGCAAGAGTGGATAAAATGCATGCAAGCATTAACGCCATGAATAGGAGTTGAGATTTAATGCGCTAGTACTAATTTATGGTTCCCAAGATGAGCTGCAGATGCTCTGATATTGTAAAGGTGTTCTTTCTTTCCGCTGGAAAGGGAGTGCTTTACAGGTGTAAGGTATATTATTTTCTTTTACAGTGGATAGGTGTGTTCTGGACTCCAAGCGGCACAGACAAGCTGGTTCGAACCTTCAAATATTAGTGTGGAATCAATTTTACAAGTGAGTAGAAAATGTTGATTCCCTTCCAATGCCACATTCGCAGTTTCCCGGGTCATATTTTTTCATGGAGCTTGAGCATCAAGAGGACGTTTGTCCCTTAAATTTTTTGATGAAATCGACATGGTTTGCACAATTTGTTTTCTCACAAACAAAAATTGAAAATATGTTTTATTTAGTTTGCATGGGTGAAAAGCCAATGTTCTTGTCAAAATCTCTCATCTAGTTTCCTCGTAGTAACGTCTGGCAAGGATTATTTTTCATGCTTTTTTATCGACCTTATGCAACTGTGAGTTGTTTTTGAGAACCTGCTGAGGTATAGATAGGTCAAAACCCGTAGGAAGAGTTTAATTATTGCAGGTAATATAATGTAGGTTTCTTTTGGCACGTTTTACTGCTAACTTTTCTGAGAGGAAGCAATTAAGCAGCCTTAGCATGTCTGTATTGAAAGCGGAAACTTGAATGGTTTTATATCAGGTTCTTAAAAGTTGAGAAAACTATCTTTCCGGAATGCCCACTGAGCTCAGTGGATGGTATCCAAAGTCCAACCATTGACAACTTGTTGTACCAGCCCATTTTTTTTCTTTTCTGTTATTTAGTAATGGTATAGCACTCCTAGCGAACTTTGTGCTGTTAGATAGTTTCAAGTAGTATGTTTGTGTTAATTGTGAGTTAGTTGATTGGCCGTCTCTACTCATATTTATGCTTGGCTTAGGGTGTTAGTCCTACAAACATGCCAAGTCTGTATCTTCATATTGACAGAATTAGTCACAAAACTATACGAGAAATAGGATAACACAATGGAGGATAAGAAATTACAATGCCTCTGATTTTATTATATTATTATTTTATTATTAAATTACAGTGCCTCTGATTTTGTTTGACATTGGTGTCGTCTTAGTTTTCATGCGTTCTTATTTCCATCAAAGCCTACAAGACGCAACAAGCAGAATAGAAGTTAGAAAGATATGTCTATTGATATTTCAAAAAAAATGAAAGTTGTTTTAACAAATTTAAAAATGTATAGAAGTTCAATGATTCACATGAAGCAGCTAGACTGTATAGATTTTGGATGTGTATTGTTTAGATTTGCAACAAAAATACTAATTTGTCGGGGGTACGGCATTGGATCATTGAATGTATAAACCAGGAGGTAATCAATCAGTTTAGTGTATGGGGTTTATCCTTTCATGCATTAAGAGAGAATAATCATTACAACCTTCATCATCATAAAAACCAAAATATAATATAATAACATGCATTATGCTTGAACACCTGCACCAAGTTTAGACCTTTAAATGTTTCATTTCACTGCACCCACTGTACACTTTATGGTTCTTTTTTTCCAACGTTTGTCCTGATCACTTGCTACATTTTTCCTCGTGTCTTTACTGTTATCTCATGGGAATCAATCAACACATCCGAATAACATACCATATCATTTGCTTATCTAAGACTGTCAGCGGTTGTGAGACATCACATACACCATGATAAAGTTTTCACAACCACTCAATCTGAGCTTTCAACTTGGGCCACCTGGGCTCAATCTGGGCCACTTTCCTGTCAACTCTTCTCGTGCTCGTTTTCTCCCTTATGCAACCTGGTCCCGGAGCTATTCTGATAGCAACACATCTCTACACACCTTTCCATGCTTTGCGTTACGCCACACCAATTCCCCACTTCTCTCTCCGGTTTAGGTTAAACCTCCCTCGTCCGCCCTTCCTTGACTCTCTCAACTACTTGTACGGCTGACGATATCAAGCTTGTACAACCGAGCCTTCGAGGCTGACAAGGCAACTCTTCTTCATTGCTTCATCGTGGTTAGATGAATCAGGCATACAGTGCTCTCCGGGATGCTTTATTTAGCATATGTTACTTCATGTGCGATTGATTCAGGTCCGAGTTCTAACAAATGATTCACGCTTAATCAACTTTGCTTGATGGTGCCCACCGTATGTTAGGAGATTGTTTTTGGCAAATTTTGCCTATTGCACTTAGGAGGTCTGTCATATTGGAGTGGTGGTGCAAGGAGTTGTTGTATCATAGAGCATTTACTTACTAGCATACTACTAATAGCATATCGACTCAATCGAGGGAAACCTGTCATTCTTCACCACCCATGTTGACTACAAATATTGATGACTGGCTTTACACACGTTCCAAAGCGTAGAGTAGTTTCTTGTTTCCACCCTTTTTCTGTCTGTCAATGGAGTGGATCCCTCGAGTGCTCCCCCAACGAGCTCCACCCAACATGTGCCCCTTACTCGAGTTGGGTCCCAAAGTAGGGAGCTGAGCTCTAACGGTTAGAGTTACGACCCTCTAGATAAACTACACCGTGTACCACTATTAGTGTTAACAATTTTTCCGCCACTTAGAACATCTTTTCTCCGTACATATTGTCCGATTTTCAATTTGAGACCGACAATCGGAAGCTGATAATCTTGTCTTTCAATCGCAACCGTTAAATCCACAATCCGGCATGTGTACGGAGAAAAGATGTTTTAGGTGGCAAAAAAACATTATCACAATGGCGATACACTAAGTATATTCCTCTAATTTCAATAAGTTCTCTAGGCTTTTTCGTTCCAATTTCCGTAAACTTTATAATATTATATGCTTTGCTTTTATTGTAGTTGACTTTGCTCGTTTTCATTTCGTATATTTTTAGTAATTTATTTGTTTTAAATTCAAGTTTTGTAGGGTTTTAGTTGCCTTGTTTTAGCTCGTCATCGTTTTTGGTTTTTCGTAGTTTTGACCACTGCTACGCTTTCACCTTCGATTTTACCTTCGACTCCACTCCTATACTGAGATGTTCCCACTTTTTTTCAATACAGACATTTAGTTGGTACTCCTACTGTCAAATAAAATAAAATAAAAAAGTACAGAACTCTTTTCAATACAGATATACAGTTCATACTCTCACTGTCAAATAAAACAAAATAATATAGTATAGAATACAGGGAAAAAGCGAAAGTACCACAGGTTAAAAAATATTCCTCCCGTAAAAACAGCCAAAAACCATATGGTCCAATAAATTTGACAAAACTGAGATTTTTTCCTTTTTACTTATTACTAAGCAGCTTGGGGACACTATGAACAATCTACAATCTGAAAACCAATTTCTATATTAAAAAAATCACTTCTAATAAAAAAGGAAAGAAAACTTGTCATTGGTTAAACATTACTTAGTTTCAGACCCATTTTATACCATCCCATCCCATCTCTACTTCTCAACACACTCTCCAAACCTCGAAGGCTATTAAATAACTAACGGCTATTGATAAAAAAACACTAAAAAACAACATAAAAAAATTACATTTCCTTCGGTTCCACAGTGCTTGTGAAGAAGAGCTTCCTACGTGAACAACTCGTCCTATTGCCTCCTAAGTCAAATATGTTTTGACCACCGATAAATCCCACGACACTAGTATCATATTTATATTGCTCACCATTTTTAAACGAGTCATTGGTAATTCCGTATGAATAATCCCTTTGCATTGCCTCCACAACCGCCAAAAACTCCACTTTCTTTGAGAGAAAAATCTCGGTTGCCTGAGAGACCGGAGCGTTACAGGGAATGGTTGGAGGAGGAGGCTCCATAATGTCCTCGATACGATCTTTTAACTGACAAATAAAGTATTGAAAAAGAAACAAAAAGAAAAGAAAAACAAAAACCCGTAATAAGTCAGAGAATAAGCCAATAGAGTTGGGACATAAAATAAGCCGATGAAACAAAATAAGACAAACTAAGGCATAGGAACAGTAATAAAATAGGCCATTAGGATCAGTAATAAAAGAAGTTATAGGATCAGTAATAAAAGAAGTTATAGGATCAGACCCATTAAATAAGTCATCGAATCAGACACGAAATCGACCACAAATAAAAAGTACGAGAATACGTTTTCTCTCTTCATATTCCAGCTCAAGATGTCACACAAGTTGCACCTGCGAGCCCAGTATTTCTAACATACAGGATGTAAAATAGGGTTTCAAAAACTACAGCTAAACTATTGATCTTAAGTCATACCAGTACAGACATATGTTCAATAACTATTTGCCTTTGTTGTTAAAATTTGGTCAATTGATCACAATATCACAATAAACAACCAGACCAGTCTGTTTCCTCTGTATCACAATTTCCAGCCAATAATCCAAAAAACATAAAACGCAATACATAAAAAAAAAAAAAAAAAAACATTTGTTTTCCCGTGAATATCAGTCATCCTTAAAACTAAAACGGCTTCATAAGCTCCATGACAAGTTTTCGCACTCGAAGAGACTCACCTTTTTACAATTCCGTGCATACAGTAGTCCAATACATTGCTGTTTATTGTTACATACTGGAAGTACATCCGTGCTTAGAAAAAGTTTTGCCACCTCAGCCACTGTCTGATCGGGACTTGCGAGTCTCTGAGTTGCAAAAGGCATCATTACTGTCTCTATGACTGATCTCGGAGATACCTGTAAAAGCAAAATAGTAACATTCAGTTTTCCAAAAGGTTAATAGCGAAGATGTACTAAACCTGATTCGTTATATAGCGCTTATCAAGCCTAATTTAGGCCCAACCAATATGGACGATTTTCAACCGCTTAACAAATTAGCGTTAAGACAATTCATTAGTATTCATAACACTATATTTTGTTCAAAGGCAAAGAATAACAACCAACACCAAATTAGTTTTTTTAGTATTATTTGCGATTTGGCTTTAAGCCTCATTCCATCACTTCACTGCCCACCACTGCTGTTAGCTTTAAGGATTTATTAGTGAAATTAGAACATATAGTACGAATTTAGTGTAAGGAGACGTGGCAGATTGTAGTCCACTCACTTAAATAGCGTCGTTAACACTATTTTCATGATTTTTGACCAAAAAAAATTGCGACCAAATTAGTGTTATTAACTCTAATTACCATGGCCAGTGAGGTGACTGTGAAGGAAAGACACACATGACAAAAATTAAAACAAAATAAAGCGAACAATGAAGAAAAATATATAAGGTTCAAAACGAAAAAGAAGCGTACTCCAGGAAGAAATGGCACGGGCTGATATGCATCCAACGAGAAGTCGAATGCTGCCATGAGCCGAACAAACACCTGTGACAAAAAAAAAAGGGAAAAAAAAAGCATTTCATAAGTACTAAAAAGAAGGCAAGACAGAAGGTTCATCTCCACACTTGTATCTTTCAGGCAAGTGATAAGGAGAACAGAAATAAACTCCACCGACTACATCTGAAAAAATCGCCTATTGATCAGAATGTTCACTGAAATTTACATCGCCAAGATCCAGTAGAAAGTGTCATCACTTAGTCGTTTTGTTCATTTCCAAAACACTAGCAGTTCCCATAGTCCCTCAAAAAGAACAGTACCATAAATATAAACACCATAAATACTCCTACAACCACCACCCTGTTTAAGGAATCGCCCACCCTAGCCATGGAGGCATCTGTAAGGCGCCACACCTTGTTCCCACGTGCAGAAAAACTTGGTCGACCTCCTTGTGACTTTGACATCGCTGCGAGAGTTGCCTTTGCCAGCTTCAACTGTTCCATAACCCACGAAACAAGAAATATCCATATCAGCAAAAGCGTCTATTACTCAACTGACGAGAAAAACTTAGCATCTATTACTTAGTTGAGAAAAACCGAGCGCCACACTTAACTGAAAATCCCAAATGGAAAGGAATGTTAATTTGAGAAACTGACACACAGATTGTCTATTGGAAAATCTGTACGGCAACAAGCGTTTGGACTTTAACACTCGTTGATAAGAGAACTGAAATATGAAATGCTCCTGTTGAAAAAAAAGTGAAAATAAAACATCAGTGATGAATCCCAATTGAAAATATCAATTAGTATGACAAACACCGTGTCAGCAACATCTGACAAATTTATCCTACGAAACAGGAAAAGTACAAGCCTTATTGGGGTTGTCACGTTGTAATCAAAACACTTTCGTCCAATACAAAGGTTTCAACCCCTAATTCTGATTCAAACCACACCAAGAGCCAGGTGGCCACAATAAACCACAACAGAAAACTCGCAACAGAAAGAAACTCTATATAAATCCTTGCAAGTCACATCCTCCGATCAACCCAAAACTGGTTAAAAACTCACATTTCCACTGTTTACTGCTGCCTCCATCACGAGTTCGTCAGCTTCTGCCCTATCCTCGGGCCAAACTTGTCCAGAAGAATGAGTGACTAATCTTCCCGCTAATGCTTGAGTGCCTTCCAAATCTCCCCTCTCTGCCAGGGCTCTCATTAATGCCAAGAACACATGAGCCCTGGGTCTTAACTGAGGCTCCACCTTCGCCCTCTCCTCCATCTCCGCCATAAACCGCATTCCATCTGTAAGATTTCCCCAAATGTCCCGATGCTTTCTAAGAGGTCAATGATTCACCTTGCTGTGCTGTGCTGTGCATTGATTTGCTTTACATTTCCCTGATGAAAGAGAAATCATAAACAAAAGGCGCATTTTACACACCTCCAATCTAACTGTAGAATGCAGAAATTAAGAGCAATGCAGTAATCCTTAATTTTGACTTGTGTGAATACATCAAAAGCCGTATTGCAGTTGACAGTAACAATACCTTCAGCACCTCCAACCTGGATACAGGCGTCAATAATGGCTGTGTAGGCTACTCTATCTATCACACATGTCGCCATCCCTTTCATCTCCTCCACCAGCCTATGAACTCCTTCCAAATCGCCATCTTCTGCTAGGGCCTACATTGAAGGAAACACAACAAAGAAGAATATACTGAAAGGTAAGAAAAGTTGCAAGGGGAAAAAGAGCAGGAAGGTACTCAAAAGGAAGAAACCATTAAAAAAACTGACAAGCAATAACCAGACTCGGTGGAAAAATCGGCACCATCTGCATGTCTTTCACCAGCTGGAGGAGGCGAACCGGGCCTCATTGCTGACATCAATATAACACTCTAATGCTTCATTCTATCTTTCACTGCATTACTTATGTTAGAAATGGATCAAGTCAGTCTTTAGGGAAATTGGCCCCATCTCATAAGTCCCACAAACCCCTTCTGGTTTTGAAATTCTTAGTGTCCATAGGACTAAAATATATCTATGGGCTTATGTCCTTGATTCGTTTCTGCTCAAAGTGTTCTAATGTTCAGACAATTTGGCAACATTTTCTATTCCTTTCTAATGTCAGCAGCAAAGATTATGAGTAATTGTGAATGCTGGAAACATCAAAGACTTTTCCATTACAATCAGCTTCACATATACACTTTGATGGCTAAAATGAGATCACTATCGGAGTCATGCTAGTGACATTGGCATTCATGACAGGGCCCGGATGATGACAGAAACTTCTGGACTTTCATTCAAATCCAAATGTCCAATAGTCTCAAGGTGACAATGGAGATGGAAGGACATCAAGCACATCATCATTTTCCTTACATGTACCGTACTTCGATGTATACACTGGATTGCATAAAGCTACTCAATTTCAGAACCTGCTACTAGAATAAAAAATTACTTGAAAACTTTATATCCCGACTCGTTTAAAGGGCAAAGATGGATATATTTTTGACCAAGGAGAGAGTCGACAAAGGTATCAGCAATAACCGATAAATGATTAAATCACAATAACTGCATGAAAGTGCAAAACTACCACGAAAGCTACATAAAGCTAAGATGCATTTGCTCTATCTGTGCGCGTTTTCATGGATCTAGCAGAAATAAAGAAGATCGCTAAATTGACACATCAGACATCCCAAGGTTCAAGATTGCAAGGGAGCAACCCTTTTCAGACAACAGCTCACAAACATAGTTTTCCAGAAGCTATCTGTAACATAAAAGGCTTCTACGTTTCCATAAACAAAATTAAACTCCAGCTAAACAACAAAAGATGGAAAATAAATAGAAACAAATAGCATATAATGCTTATTTTGAAAGCCGCTGATGACTTGTAGGAACTTAAGTATTCAAATAGTCTCAGCCACGATAATCTCAGATACCTCATGAAGTAAATAGCAAGGATTCATCGTCTAGACTGTTAAGAACATTGAATCAGAGTTTGTATACCCAAACCATACATTATGAGTAGTAATGAATATAATATCATTCAATATATTGCATATGACATCCGCAAAATAACGTATGAAAGTTAAGGTTTTTTTTTCTACGATGTATTGTAAGTCACATCGACGCGTATTGTATCGCGATATCCTACATGGAGTAAGTACAAAAGTACAGGTTACCACTAGGAGAAGTGCTGAAGCACGAACTTCTACATTTTCTTTTTAAAAAAAATAAAAATAAAAAGTCCCATTCCCTGTTCATCCTCTTTCTTGACACCTCTTTTCCTCCACTCTCCTCTCTTTCCTCTGCTTTGTCCTTTATAGCTCCATCTCGTCTCTTCTCCCTCCTGAATTCTAACTTTTGACTACCATCTTTTCCTCTTCCTTCCCTCCTGCCCTACTGCCGACTCTCCTTGTTCTTAGGGCGGAAGAATCTTCTCTTTTTCCCCACTCTTCATGGCTACAATCCTCTCCGTTTTGTTCACAACTATTCCCCTCTCATCTCTCCTCCCGCATGAAAATCTGCACAATGTGCAAATTCTACTTTGTCTGCATTCTACTTTTTTTTCTCAAATTTTAACAGTGTATTGAGTAGCACGATATCGCGATAGTATCGCTGTGTGGCGATGCTATATGTTTCTTGCAAAATTATCATGCATCACAGGCCTGTCCTGGCCGCCCTTATCTAAAGGGGGCCCCCTTATGCATCACTAATTATGAGCAGTGTACCATCTGTATGCTGAAAAAACACTTCCTTAACCAACTGCTGGTCACCGTATGGACATCCATGTGTGTCTTTAAACCCCAACTGCCTATGCCCCTGTACCCCTTCCCTTCCCTTCCCCTCACCTTCTACTTCATGGAAAAGCAAAAAAATAAAATCAGTTCTGTACTTTCATTCTTCCAAATTAGTCCTTGCATCATCGTACCTTAAGCAGCGTGGTGTAAGTCACCACATCCGGGAGAAGCATAAAGGTATTCAACCGCCGTGACTCCGCCTGTAGAGTAAAAGAATAGGCCAAACCAAGTGTTACTTTTAATGGATGGCCACTCTTGCACTGACGTGTGACTGGGCACAAACACCTTTCCACCTCTTTCATGCTGCTTGCATACTTGAAGAAACTCAACTGTCCCATGTATATATCTACACCTATGCCCTCAAACCGATAAAACAATGTACAAATGTACTATGATCAACATAACTAATGATGGGCTTCTCTGTACCTCACTGGTGGCAATTCAGCAAGGACATACCTTCATCTCATCAAGAAGGTCCAGAGCAGTTTCAAGGTCTTGCCCACGGACGCAAGCAAGGATAAGAGAATTATATGTCAAACGCTGTAATGGAAGATTCAGTAACCTCATTTCTTCCATCACTTTCAGTGCTTCTAATGGATTATCCGATCTTGCATAACCCTGTGCCCCACACCAATCCCGCAGCAGTTTTTCAAGAGTTAAAATTTACATTCTTCTAAATCAATAGACAAGCCCTTAAAATTTAGCAAAATCAGCTTCTCACTGTCTAAGATCCATAAGAATCTGTTTCATCCTGTCATGAACAAGTCCCTGCCCCCCACAAAAACTCCTCTTTCCAAAGGATCCAGGAAACCAAATTTCACGACCTTAATTAGAAGATTATAAGTGAAGGTCGATGGTCGGGCCCCTTGACCAAATATGCGGTATCTTGAGAGAACGCCTCTCGCCCTCATAGCCTCCCCAGCTTCGGCACAAGCATTAATGAGAGTGTTCAGGTGAACTTCGGTTAGTTGAGGTCGTCCTGGAGCTCTCCCGGCTTCCATGGACTCCAGAAGCTCAAAAGCATCATCTAATCTCTTGGCTTGTCCTAAGCCCTGTTACAACAACATAGATAAGAAAATTGATGAACTGTGAGGAGTCATAAAACTGCAAAACCATGCACCGGAACATTTCCGTGAAAGAGCAAAGACTTACAGAAGTAAAGCATCTAGTAACATTGCAAATCAGTGCATGGGCAATGCAGACTGGATTGAATACGAAATGGCTACCAAGAACTGGCGCAGATACTCTCATGGGATACACCAGCCATCATCGAAAGCAACTATTCTTGGTTATTGCAAATAGAAAAGCCGCCCAGAAAGTCTGCGATATGGCAAAAATCTTCACGTTACATCATAGTCATATTTTCAGTACGTAAAACGTATCACAGCCCTTGTTCAATCTGTCGGAAAAAAATTCAGCAAAGGCAGTGACCACATGGGCGTGGAAAATATCCCGCCATTTCAAAGAGCAGTAAAAAGTTACAAATCAATGGATGACTGCCCACCCAAAATAATTTCTCCCAAGTTTCCATATGTGTCTACTTTGCAAGTTATGAGATTCTCTACTTACTCTCAGAGGCACCTATTAAACATGTCCATAATACGTTACTCAGATGCTTGTGACATTTTTCCTTGACATCATCAGAACTTCATGTAATATTAAATCATATTGTGAACACTTTTGCCTTTGAACATTAAGGAGGGCCCTGGCAATAACTTAGTACCTCATGAGCCCCTCATGTAATCAGAAAATTTAGCTTCCTAGTTTCAGGTAAAAGGCTAGAGCATGATCATGGACCCAACATGTCTGCCTGCTCCTATAAATTTTAGCAAAGGCCTTTCCTTAAACAAAACAATTTAAACTGAGGCAACTGTAAAGTTTTAGGTGACGATATGATACACACCTTTAGCAATGTTCCATAGGTGATACTATCTGCTCCCACACCTCCTGGCTTGACCATCCCATTGAATTCTTCCACAGCCTTATCCACATTCCCGCAATTTACACAAGCCGCAAGAACAGCATTCATAGTGATCAGATTGATCCGTACACCTTCTGATCTGGCACGTCCAAGAACATCAAAAATCTGCATCCACACAAAATTCTGGTTGACTTTTATTAAAAGCTTTCGTCTAAGAACATCAAAAATCTCCATCCACGTTAAATGCTGATAAATTTTTATCATATTTGACAGTATTTGATCCAAACCAAACTTCGGTAATCTTTTACTGGGACATCCTAAGAGCATTTGATAAAAAATCTGCATCCATACCAAATTCTGTTAACTTTTATTGAAAACATTCTAGAGTATTTGAAATAAAATCTGCATCCAGACCATTTTCTGGTAAGCGTTTACTGAAAGCATTTTGCGACCAAGTTGGTCCAGAACCCCACAGACGCAATTTAATGATTGTGCACATCACTGCTTATTGGTTTCAAAAGCAACCTGGGAGATGATCCACAGTATAAAAAAAGACAGCAAGAACACACTTAAAAAGCCTACATCATATAATGTTCAGGAAAACCGAAGTTCTCTAACTGATAGAATTCCGTACACACCTGGTCAAGCTGTTTCCTTCTCCCGAGACTGACAATCCTTTTTGTCAATTGCCTTGCCTCCTGTTCAGCCAAATTTCGTCTTTTCCGCCAAAACGGAACTGCAGTGCCATTATCTGTGATTTCAAATTCCATTTCTTTCTCCTTTTGCAAACGCTCAAATTCACGTCTCTTCCTCATTTGCGCCAATAGTTCTCTAGGTGGAGAAGACTCTTTCTTCGATTGAGAAATGTTACTCCCTGGTTCTTTACCTCCAGAAAACTGTCTACTGGTTGGAAGCCCTCCTGTTGTGGCTACTGCTAAACAGATGCTTCTCCTTCCAAATATTTCTAATGGTTCATAATGAAAAACACTTGGAGAAACCCTAGGGTTCGGTTTCCTGAACCGCAGAGGTAAAATTTGGGCTACAGGCATAGGGCCTCTGTTGTGGCTGTTTTTAAAGCATAAATGGGACTGAATTTGAAAAGCTCCATCCGACTCTATCACATTTTGCCAACAGTTTATTAAACAAACGGAAAGGCTAGCCTCTTGTCTCCTCTGATTCCTTCTCGACAAACGGCTTTGACTGTGGCTTCCGTTGCATTCAGTGTCTCTAGCATCCGTTATTATGCAATCTAAAAATCCGTACCCGTAAATTTCGGAACTACTGAAATGGAGACACGTGGCAGTGTCCAGTGCTGGTCTCAGTCTTGAAGAGGAGCTTGTCGCAGGAAGACGAGAAAAAGGAGCGAAAACAATTGACGCCATGGTTTCTGACAGGAAACAGAGAGCAAAACAAGTGGCAAGAAGGCAATCATGCAAAAAATGGTAACATGAGTACAGAGAAGATGTATTTGAGCAGTAAAAGCTTTACAACTGCTCGAAACTTAAAGCAGCCGACATGTGTACTCTGGTTTTAGTTCTACAACAAATAAAAAACTAGAAAAGCAATATTGGATTTTCTGACGCGAGTTGCAAAACCTGAGGGAAAAAGAAGCGAAAAAACAACAAACCTTCCTGTTACGCGTCAAATTCCCACGAGGAAAATTCTTCAATTCAAAATTTCTTCAAATCCTGAGCGTCTTTGACATCTTTTCGCCACTACAACCATGACCGATTTCTAAATTTCAAAGTGAACCCTTGTGTGACACGTGGCAATGAAGGGCTATTTCACAAGAACCATGAGGTTGTAAACGAAAGGCAGGAAAGGAAAGTGAAACGATAATAAAAGATGTAAATGTGGACGACCTGAAAGTGCAATATTCGTACAGTTTTTTGTACGAAACGGTTCAGTTTTGTCACTTCTTGTACTTCTCTGTACCCTTTCGTATGAAAAATGTACGAATTCTTTTGTGTTTTTGTACCCTATTAAAAAACGTTTTAATCCTACGTGGAGGCTTCTCTTAAAAGTATCTCTCCCTAGAAGGGTCAACAGGATCAGCTGCACGTGACGTAACTGGCGGAGGAATTATAGGTGGCAGACCTTAGCCAATTACGGATTGTCAATCCGCTGGAATTTGGTTATCAGGTAAATCCTTGATCAGTGGTCCTCCGAAGATTTTGGGTGAGTTCAACCTTGGAGGAGAAAGGAAGCCGAGAGTTTTCCGAAGTTTTTGGAAAGACGACCTTAGGGCGTGTTCCCATGTAACCGATACTTTGAAACGTTACTTTGAATTTTATCGCAGATTTTACGGTGTACTTTTCAAAGTGTGCCTATGTCAATCATTAGGGGGTGTCCCCATGTAATCGGTACTTTGATAAAGTATTTTGGACTGTAGTGAAGATTCTCCGTACTACTTTGAAGAGCGTCCCAATGTGCGAAAATGAAATCGGAACTTTGACATGTGACGGTTGCAGCCTTAGACTCTGTTATCCTGACTGGGCTCACTAAGTTCAAACATAGTAACCTCAGGCACTCGGAGAAACTCCTCTTCATCACTGAGGCCTCCCTCTCCCCTCCCTACTGAGGGACTGCCCACCTCACTGAGCCGTTCATCCTCATCAGCAAAGGCGCCAAGCTCCAATGCACGATCTGTCTGTCCTCCAAAAATTGGTTTCATATATGTTTGGTCAAACCACTTGAACCCACGATGGAATCCAGAAGGACGTCCCCAACCTTCATATTGGTCCACAATATCATATAGACTTTGTCCACCTATCAAAGGAACATCAAGTGCTGACTCATTGTTTCCCGATGAGTTTTTATCAGGAGTAAGACCAAGCAATCCAAGAGAGGGCCCAGTGCCTGCTCCTAATACCACAGTTGTAACCACCACTACAAAAAGAGTCGTAGTTTCAATGGCCCGATTATCAGTTGGCATATTGACTGAGAGTGCATATGCAATGGCGCCTCTTAAGCCACTTAGCCACATCATGATTTTCATGTTTGTCGTTATGGGTTTCCTCCTGCAATAACCTCCCTTTTTATCAGCTACATTTCCACAAAAACGAAGATGTCACAGTTGCAGTCAGTTGCGTAGGTAGCTGTATTCTTACAAACATGGAAGTCAGAATCATACTTCCATTTTCAGATAAAAAAAATTTGAAACTACACCAACCATCGGTACTAGAGTTAAGTGAATTATTAGTATAAATTAACTACAAAAAATTATGTTGCGTCACTTAGCTCATAGTGAGCCACTTGACTAAACAGTGTTATTACCGCTAATTTATGATTTCAGGTTAAGAAAACACACTCGAAATTACAGTGATGAACTCTGATAGCGATGGTCAGTTGTAGCTCTGGGGCTGTAGCCTTCAGCTAAAAATCAAAGCTTTAATGGCCAAAACAAAGAATGAAAATATACATCCTGGTTCCAAGATCAGATGCAGGGTTTCATATGCTTTCACAGGTTACAAAATTATTGCAAAATTGCCAAAATGTCCTTTTTCCGAAAAGAATTGATAATAGAGTTTCAAACACAAAAAAAATATGTGTCATCTGGGTTTGCAAAAGGATAATGCTGGGCAAGGAATAGCAGCCATACCTTGATTTATTTGCCAGCCACGCAAGTGGAAATATGTTGAGTGCCCGAGAAATGAGACACAAAGGAATAGCGCTAACAATAAGTCCGATGTCCACTACATGGTCAAGGACGACCACTTGCATTCCGAGATAAGCAAAAACAAATAGTTCTGAAAGAAAAGAGAGTGCTTCAAAAGCATATTTGGAACTGATCTTGGACGCATGAGACGTGTTGTAATACCCATAATGTGCATTGCAAATGCCGCAAAAAAAGAGTGACATGATTCCTGAAAGTCCCATTATCTCCGCAATAGAATAGGATATGTAGGCTGAAAGAAGAATGAAAGCGAGCTCAAACTTTGCAAATTCACTGCGAATGTCAATATATTTAAGCGCTAAGGCACAACCGAGTGAAACGAGAACTCCCAAAACAATGGAGCCGACACTGATTGCACAAAACCATACTGCGCAATGACACACCCCAGAATCATATAGTCAGAACATAGCCTCACAACACATAGACACAAAGGGTAAGTATTGCTGCAGCTTGACTGAATATAAGCAAAAGCTTGTTCTGTATTCATGAGTTAAAATTTATTCAAATTTACCAACTTAAAGAGGGTGAATAGTACAGTCCTATGAGTAGGCGTACATACAATCACTCAAAAGAAAAAAATACAAATTGCAATATTTACCCTCAATACGAGTGTAAAACTTTGAAAGTGTAACAATTACCCTAACACATGTCCATTATAAAAAATGTGTCAACAACCGAAAAATTGCTTATTAAACTGAGGTAGCACCAAGAAACGTTTGAACTATGAGATGCAGGTTTGTCACAATCGCTCGAAACGTAACACGAGAGATGCAAAACTTACATATAGCAACACCGATGGTTGACAGCGAAAACTCCGCATCCATAAAGGATTCCTGTCAAACCAGAGACGTGGATTAACCGAAGCAATGATTTTGACAAGTTTGTGACTAAAAACCTAAAACTCGTAGTGACTTGATTGAAGACAGCTGTGAGCAACTGCCTGGTCATAAGAAACTTGTCAAGAAACTTATAAGGAACAAATCATGCATGCAATGAAATAAGAGGCATGAAGAAGAAGAGAACACAGCATTAACCTTCCCTCCTTCACAAAACTCCACCGGCACCTTGAGTCCATAAAATAAAGGGCACAGCAATCAGATAGCAACAAAAAAATATAAAGAAAAGTAACACGGGTACGGCCACTCACAAAAGTGCGAAAAAGGACAATAGAACTAGCGTCATTGACTAGGCTCTCTCCAAAAACAAGATTGTAAAGCATGCTGGGTGCTTGTACATCTGCAAAAACCAGCTCATACACATTGTAGTTCTTGAAAATCTGGTATAATTTGTCATTGAAATTGGCGTCCAAGGTCTCAACCACAAAAAAACGGAGTATAAAAAAAACATGCAATAACCAAGGACTGTGAGAGAAAGGACACCCTGCATCTGTGGAAAACTACACCTTCCATCATTTTTAGAGTTAGTGGGTTATTACTGTTAACATGGATTTAGTATTAACTACACTTAGTTATGTTTTTTGCAACGTGGCTCATTATGGACCACTTCAACAAAAAGTGTTAACACTGCTTTATGATTTTAAGTAAAAAAAACCTCACTCAAATAATTAACTCAAATAGCAATGGGCAGAGTAGCGTCAAATAAATATTAGCAAAAATGACATAAAAAATGACTGTACAACAAAGGACATGCAAAGAAATAAAAAAAATGTTTCCAAGAAGATCTTTGCATACAACTAAAGAGAACCGTGGCAATTCCAAAGGAGCTGAGAGACATACCTTGAAAAATAGATAATGTTGCAACAGGGTCTATAGCAGATATCAAAGATCCAAACATGAGAGACTCCAATAAAGGAGACGTTTGACTCATCATTCTAATGAAGCCTAGTTGATACAATGCATATGTTCCCAATCCATAGACAAGAGCGGATATAATTGTTCCTACAACTGCAAAAAGAATGATTGTAGAGAAATTGCGGAAAAAATCCTGTAACAAATTGCAAGAATTGTGTCAACGTAGATTTCGAAAAAACATAGTGAGGCTTTTACATAGAAAAACCTACAAATTTTTCACTAAAAAAAAAACCTTAATGGCAGAAGCAGCATCACCACAACATGGTACTTCAAATAAGAAAGTGACATGCTTTAAAATATTCTGGCTTTTTCTGTAAAATCCATGCATACATGTCAACAAAAACAAAGTAAAAGAAATGCACCCTCTCCAGATTGATTTCTAGCTGCAAAATATATACAACAGTCTCTATTCAGACTCGACTGCTGGATAGACAACCTTGTATGGAGATGGTGAAGAGACAGAGAGAGGCAGAAAGCAAAATCCTCAAGAATCACTATCCTACCTTTTTCTTAAGGGCATAGCCGGCATTGAAAATAATAATAGGAAGGAGACCATAAAAGAATATTTCCGGGCTGAATGAAAATTCAAGGTCCAGTTTCAATCCAAGTGAAAGCGATCCAAAAATCATTCCGAGGAACATTGCTGATGCTGTGGTTACAGAAATACTTTAAAGAATTAGTTTTGCATGAAGTGAGTAAACAGAGTCAAGATACGTAACTTAAACAAACAGTCATATTGCCAAACAAATGAATACAATAAGGCACAAATGCATTACTCATAACTTTTCAATACACACTGTAAAAAGCATCAAGAATGCCATACAAACTATGCTAGAAAAGAGAACAAACAAATATAAACTATCGAGATTGTAGCCATAAGAGCACACCTGACTCAGGAAAATATACACAGTGATACTTTTTGGTAACATATGCCACGAGCAATATGACTGCCATGAGGAAAGAACAAACTAAGACACTCGTTGAAACAGTTTCAGTAGCCATCGCAACGTGATTTGTGTTAAAAAAGAGAAAAAATACAAATATGCACCTAGCAGGTGTTTTCCCCTTCCACAACAAAATCCTAATGTACAATAATCATTTGACTCGACGAGACATCTGCCTCTCCAACAACTTGGCAAAAAGGCATTTTTTACTACTGATGAGATAAGTTACCGGAGTCCAGCATCACTAAAACTATCTCTGTACTGATTTCCATAGAAATAATGGAAAAGTGAATGTTTTAGAGGAAAGATTCCTCTGGAGATGCAAGATACTGTACTTTCTCTGTCCTTTTCCATTGACCCTTCCAGTAACCGTGGCTTGGAAGGCATCTTCCAATTTTCTTCAAGTTTGAATTGAACAAATAGGAAAATCGGACATTTACGATAGAAAAACTACATTATTGCCGAATCAGTGGATTGAACACTGGACCTTCTGTTTACAAGACAGATGCTCTACCACTGAGCTAACCCGGCTTTTGACCCAGGGAATTTTGTAAGAAATAATAAACCTTTCTATTGAACCTTAAAATCCTTAATCAACAATTGTAAACCATTCGAGTACTGTAAGTGTAAACCATTCGAGTACTGTAAGTGTAAACCATTCGAGTACTGTAAGTGTAAACCATTCGAGTACTGTAAGTCTGGACGGCAGGCAAAGACGAATCTGGAAAAGTGAACGAGGAGGGAATCAAGCTACACGAGAAAACAGTCCGAAAGAATCTAGACAGTCGACGCAGACAAAAGGGTTCGTCCACCAAAGAATTATGAAGAAGAACTCCCACAGAAGCAACGACAGAGTGACGTGCGCAAACCAACACCACAACCAAACCCTAACCTAGCTAAAGATGAACAAAAAGCTCTCCCCTTACGTCCCCCAGGCTCGAGGGAGCACGCTGAGGGATATCTTAACACGTGGCTTGTTGTGTGGTCCACTTAACTACAATGTTATTAACACTAATTTAGGAGTTACGGTCAAAAAGCACTTCTCGAATTAGAGTGATTTATTTGAATCTTAAAGTTTTTGGCTTTCCTTTTAGCTTGGGACTGCCATTGGGAGGAAGAGGGAGAGGCACTGTAAAATCGGTGTGCTGAGACGCACAATTTTTCCAAGCGGATGATTCTGCACTTTATTTTTCACTAAATAATGTCGTATTGTGCAAAATATTCCGTGAAGTTATAGTCGAATTATAATTTTTTTGATGTTTTTTTTGCTACTCATAATGTCTTTTTCCTGTGCACACTTGCGGATCGTAATCCGATGGTTGAGATTAAGATTCTCACTCTTGGACATGTGTGCCGGAGAAAAAACGTTTTAATTTGGCTCAAAAAAGTCAAAGGAAAGGTGTTACTATTTCGACGACAACTTCTCAAAATATTTTGCACAATACAGCGTTATTTATTGAAGAATAAACTGCAAAATCAGTTGCTGGAAGAATTGGAAGAATTGTGTCTAAAGACACCGATTTTACAGTTGTAGGATAGCCTCTCCCTTTTCCTCCCTCTTTCCCTCTCCCCCTCGCCCCCCCCCCCCTCTCCCTCTTTCTCTCCCTCTCCCTCTAGAGTGTGCGAAAAGGAATGGTGTAGAAAAAGGTGTTGTGTTGAGTTTCACCAAGTACCGCTATTAGCAATAGTATGTTTTTTGATCTTTAAACTCACTTTTTTCTGTGCACACTTGCCAAAATATTAATTTGAAAGGTTGTGATAAAATTCAAGGTTTTCACCTTCCGATTAGCAGTCTCAAAAGGAAAATTGAAAAGGTGTGCACAGAATAAAGTTGATTCAAATGACAAATTTCTAAGTTGAAACCCTACAAACATTAACTTAATTGCGATATGCGGTGCAGTTTGGAGATGTTGTCTGACATGGATTAGGTTTATAAAGTGCGTTATGGCTTATGTGATTTTTTATGTACAGAATTTCCGTATCTTTTCTTGCGTGATTTTTTAAGGGTATGTTATGATTTACTGTGGAGTTTTATCCTCAAAATTTTGTCTTGGAGGGAAGTCTTCTCTTAAAGACGGTGAACTTTTTTTCGAAAGGTTATGTTGTTAAGTGCACATTTTCCGGTGGATAATCTCCTAATTTTTTTTAAAGGTCCCTAAAAATTAAGTAACTTGAAGCAATTTATATATTTTTGGGTAAGGCAACAAGTTTTGGTGTATACTGAGTATTTGGTAAGTGCAAATATAAATTGGTATAAAAACCAACACCAATAAATGGGAACTAATGGTATGAGGGAAAATCAAATCTGGGACAAATAGTTGTAGAATAGCTTTGTGTCCAGAGTTAAAGCGTTTTTTGCTATTTGTCCTATGTTTTCAATAGGACAAAAAATGATCTGGATTCCAGCTGTTTTTAAACATCCTTATGCGACAGTAGAGACGTTTTGTAGAGACTTAAGTGCCATTATTTCCGTTTTTCTTCCTATGTATATACTTGGTTAGATGGTATGAAATTTTAAATATGGAGAGAGGTCTGATGGCCTGATGGTGACCTCCTAAAGATTTGACATTGATTTGATTTCATTTGATTTGAAAGATAAGGATTTGTTAATTAGTTGTTTGGTTAGAGACTTGTATGTGTGGGGAATTTTGACATTTTTAGTAAGGCTCGTACGCACACAATAGTTAAGGTGGTTTTTATTATGTTGAGGCATTTATGAAAGTGAGAAGGCTTCTCCACTCATCATGTTGTACACACAATGCTTATGGACTCTTAAATTCTTTTCGTTGACCTACCAAAATTAATGTGTATTTTTAGAGAAATGCGACTCTTGGGTAATGTCCTCAATACCTTCACATTTTAATGGACATTTATGTCATCGCCATAAATGGTGTGTACCTTTTCAACTTTTCAAAATATGATTCAATGATTGCAACTACACTGGTTCATCTCTGTTAGTCTAAGCGAATTATTAGTATACTGCGAACTTTTCATGTATAATACCAATTTAGTGTGGGGAGATGCGGTGGATGGTAGTCCACTCCCTTAAATAGTGCTATTAACGCTACTTTGTGATTATTGGGACCCTTTGTACACAACATAGTGTTATTAACACGAATTGTTCTTTACTTCACACTGGTTATTTTTGCGATGTCCCTAAATTTTGCCCCTCGAACGTAAAATAATGTAAAAATGACTGTAATTGTCTTTTTTGTAACACTCAATATTTAAACTGTTCAGAATCAGCCTCGTCATTTGGAACTGAATTAGATTAATTCTATTTATATAAGAATTTATTTTACAACACTAGTATAAACCTTATACAGCTAATAATTTCTCTACTCTAATACTGTGCAGGGATAGGCTGTGTGACTTGTTCACGTTCATCAATTTAATTCATATTTGTGGGACAAATGTCCACCTTGTTTAAGGTGAGGAGCTTTTTTGGAAACAATTGAAGAGGGACAAATTCCTTATGAGATTGCAAGAAACAGCCTCGTCCAAAGATGAGAGAAAGTAGGTTAGCACAAAGAAGGTTCAGGAAAACACGTCGGAAAAATGTTTGAAGAAAATGTTTCAGGAAAATTGCTTCAGGAAAGATGCTTCAGAAAAATGTTTCAGGGTGGTTAAGGAAAATGTCTAGGAAATTTTTTCAGGAAAACTTCTCAGGAAAATGTTTAGGAAAATGTTTCAGGAAATTTTTTCAGGAAAATGTTGCTGGAACATGCTTCACAAAAACATTTCTGGAAAATGCTTAGCGAGAATGTTTAAGGGAAATATTCTTGTCGAGCATCTGCTTTACAATACACTTAGATTCTCAATTATGAGGAAGGCCTTTAATGCGAAGTAGGTTTCAGTCTCATACAGAAAAGAGTATCAGTCAAAGCTTGAACACGGACGCATTGCCTCAGGGAGTAGCTTTTCTATTCAAGTATGGTTTTCTAATGGTTTCTAAGCAAGTGTGGTGTGGTTTCTATAAGCAAGTATGGTTTTCTAAGCATGCTTTTCGAAGCAAGTATGGTTTTTCTAAGCAAATGTGGTTTTTCTAAGCAAGTACGGTTTTCTAATCAAGGATGGCTTTCGAAGCAAGTATGGTTTTTCTAAGCAGGTACGGTTTTTCTAAGCAAGTATGGTTTTTCTAAGCAAGTATGGTTTTTCTAGCAAGTATGGTTTTCTAATCAAGGATGGTTTTTTAAGCAAAAGTGGTTTTCTAAGCAGTCATGTTTTCTCTAAGCAAGTATGGCTTTCTAAGGAAGTATGGTTGTCTAAGCAAGTGTGGCTTTTCTAAGCAAGTGTGGTTCTTCTAAGCAAGTAAGTAAACCGGCATTTCCATTCTGTGCTGAAATCAACAGAGATTTGGACTTAAGTATGACCAGCACAAGCCTGTTTAGCTTTTGAACAAGTTTGATAAAAGCAGCATCCTCCAACAATTTTTTCCACTAAATACGCAAATAGATTTGTTCAAGTCAGACAAATTTGAACCTGAAGGGCATGAACTTCCAAATACAGTTTCCAATTTTATTGAAACCACTCGCTGTGTTATCAGAACATCATTTTTGAAAATCATTTTCTTCCGATACATAACTTGTTCGTTATCATCATCATAGCATTGACCCGAGCTATGCTTGTGGGACAGAATGAGCTCTTTAACAAATTGTGAAAAAGTGGAAGGGGTAAAAAATATACAACTAATACCATAGCAAAACACCCTGAAAATCTGTCTATTTGGTGGTCCAAGTTGTTGAACAAACAGTGAATAAATCTACTGATAAAGGTTATCCCTACAATACTCCCATACATATCATGACTACATTGCACACTCTTGAGGATATAAGTATTCCTTGCGCCTGCCCTTAATAAAATTTGTCTTCCACGTCAGAAAAAACGTACAACAGGGCGTCAAGCTCCACTACGAACTCGTTTTGCTGTCTGACAAATAGGATCAACAACCTGGATACATATCAAGTGGTCATCACATTAGGATGGTGGTAGTGGACCAAATAGTCAAATTAGATAAGCTCTAACTACAGTTGCTTCAGCTGACCAGAAAAAACTGCTTCAAGAAAATATTCTTCAAGAACGCTTACCATGCTTGCTTTCCTAACTTTCTGGTTGCACTCCGAATCTTGGCTTTCCTGATAACGCTGTGCAATTAGCTCCCGGTGAGATGCAACCGACATATTCCTTCCAGGTGACGTGCAGCTGCCAGCTGGCGTAGCGTCCTTCCTCAGCGAGCCATAGGAGTCTTCCTGTTGTCAGCAATGTACTATTAGTCAAAAAGGTTACTGGTGTACAAGAGCAAAGAATCGAACAAAGATCAAGTTTGCGACTGTGTCATGGCACAAAACGTTCCAAATGCATACAGCAACTTTCATATGCATTTTTTGTCAGACTGTGTCATGGCACAAAACGTTCCAAATGCATACAGCAACTTTCATATGCATTTTTTGTCAAAATCTAACCTTGCCCGAACTGCTTGTTGGTTTTTTCAGAGGAGATGGCGCTTTGAAGCCAGCCAAAGGGGGCTTCCCAGCAACCGCCTGTTTAGATGATTGGTGCCGTGTCACATCAGATCCCAGAGAGGCTTGCTGACCAATAGTTGAGCCAGCTGGCAGCGGAGGTGAGTTCTCTGTAGGCACACGCTTCTGTTAGTTACTTCTGTTTGATATTCAGCTGAAGCCAGGGGCAAGCTCGAACCAAAACAGAATTGAGCAAAACTATTTACTAAAACTATCCAAGTAACCCTCTTTGTTTGATATCATATAAGCCTTGCACAAACAAGTGTATCTTTAATAAATGGCTCGATGATCCGTTATGGTCATTTGGTTACCGGTAAGTTGCGTTGACTTCGCTTTTGGAGCTGCCCCATCAAGTTGTAGTGCACAGCTTGACATTGCCGCTGAAATCTACAACTCAATAAAACCAGAAAAAAACATTTAACATAAGACAAACATTTCTGGAGAACTCCTCCCACACCTGAAACTATATCAAACAAAATGTATGCTTAAATTTGTTAATTACTGGGACATGAACTCTGTACACATGAAGCAGATGCTCGTTACCAGAAAAAACAGGGATTGCACTTCACTACTCTACCATAGCTTTGCAGGTTTTCTATCTGAAGAGAGAAATCGAAAAATGCAATCATATTGTGTCCCTAAAAAACATACCTCTTTTAATTTGCTTTCAACTTGTGCCGTACGCAAAACACGCCGACCTGCAGTTTCGCACAAATGCAATTATACTTAACCTCTTTGTCATATTCTTGCTTGCGCGTGCTTGAACCTTCATTTCTACTTAACTAAACCCGAAACTCTTAATGACCTGCTTTTCTGTATATAGCAGCATATCTTTAAATAAGTCATAGGTCAAACTCGAATTACCCAGCCGTTTGTTGCTTGGCATACGCTCAACGTATCCTTCTTCCACCATCTTCTCGAGGAGCTTCTTTATAGTTACGGCATTAACTTCCCTACCAAGTTTCTTCTGAAGTGCCGTTGCAGTCACATACTCAAGCTGGAGAGTATGATACAATGCCTGTACAAGCAATAAAAGAAGTTACAGTGGTTACCATTACGAAACTACTGAATGTTTTATCAAGACAAAATAATACAAAGGGCACTGGCAACCAGGAAGGTCAAACACGGAGTTCCTGCTTTCCAAATGACAGCAAAAATGTCCTATTTTACCGTGGTAAAAACTTTTTCATCGTTGTCCTTGTTGGCAAAAGTTTGTTCACTCCTTTCCTGATTGAGGCGATTATCAATCGGGGAATCTTTTACAGTAGCGCAAACTTTTTGCGGCAGAGTGTCCTGTTTCACTCCCTGCATCAATCTCATCTGAAATCAGAGAAAGTACATTGGGTACTTTAGTTGTGTCCTTCGGGCATAATCACTAAAAAAAACTCGTAAACACTGAGGTCGAAATCAATGGAAGATACAAGATGCCGAAAAATTACTATGCACACACCTTGGTGGTGAGACAGTAGAGATCTTCACCAAGTCGTCTCAGAACATTCTCCCTTACAAGTCGTCCCATCAGGTCTGATTACAAACAAGGTGCAGAATAAGTCTTACATCACTGGCCCTATGTGGATTGCAGCACAGATATATGCTTAAAAGTGATCTGGATGACATATAGACAGCTGAAACTGTAGCTGCAAAGCACAGATAAAAACTAGTAGCAAAAGGATATCCAGAGGAACTCTCATGGCACACCTTCAATGAGCTCCTGCAACCACCCCCCCAACGCAGGTGGAAATTTTCAGCTACGAGTTCAAACATGGACAGTCTCTCTAGAATTTCAAAATATAGATTGAAGAAAATGACCGATAAATATTGTATGGGAAATGAAACTCCAACAACTGGATGTACGTTGGAAGGTGAAACAATGCAAGAACATACCACTGACACGTCAGGAAAGTCGGCCATGGCATCAGATACATCGATGTTGTCGGTCTTCCTTGACAGGACCCACGTCTTCAAATCAAGATGTACTTTTGCCACGTCTTCTTCGTCCTCGGTTTCTTCTGCATGGAATGGGCAATCAGAAAGATGAAAGAATAGATGTCGGGGATATTTCCAAAGAGAATAATCTTAGCATGAAAATTGAAGTAGCTGGATCATACATCGACTAGTAGCATCGCCTTCTGATTTCCGACTGGGTCCTTACCATCCGACTGGGTTTGGCTTTTCTCCTGATGCTCTTCACTTTCCTTTGCTGGTTGGCTTTCTTCAACTGGCCATGCCACATAGCTTCCGGATTAGAACATCAAAGGAAACCGAAAAGCAGTATGGCGAAGCAGAGGCGGCAAGAAATCAAGCAAGTGCTATTGTTATCAGGCTGAAGAGCTTACCATCGGAACCACACATGTCCTCATCTTGATCACGCTCTCCCGGATTAGGAAACTCTGCATATTCAGCCGCATACAACAACCGAATTTCTCTCATGCAAACACAGCTTACAAACTGCAACTCATAGCAGAGTATAATAAAAATAGAAAAAAATGTGGATGTGAGAAGAAAAATGAAACAAAGAATTCTACAAGTAGGGGAGCAAGTTGAATAGTCTGAAACGGATCAGAAATTTTTACCTCTTTCGCTGCTGGAAGCTGGACCCTGCAAGTGAACATGTTAAACCTAAACTTGTCAGAATCTTAACTCTCCGCTCTATGAAAACTCCTGCAATTGCTGATCAATGATCCTAATAAGTTGTTTGAACAGGATGAAAAATCGGCTGACAGCAATGGTGTTTTGCTTACCTTCTTATCCTGTGAGGTCATCATGGTCTCCTGCTCATCCTCAGACTCTGAAGACGAATCGTCATATTCACCAGCGGTTTCAGAACCATGTGTCTCATCAACCTTTACGTCGTCACCATCACAAGGATCTAAGACACTTCGCACCTGTTATTCAAAATGGCACCATAGCTGAACTTTCAGAGCATAATCACGACTGACCTCAATGGCGTTAGTCTAGCTAATGAGCTATCTAAGCATCAGGGAAGATCAAACGGTTATCATAACCTTTTATATACTGACTGCTGATAGCCGACAATCATGAAATATAGCCTATATGTTCTGGCCTTAAACTAGAAAAGGTATGAATCATTCACTCACCTTGAGTGCTATCATGTAATGCTTACTGTTCACATCACCAACTTTCATTTTCAGGGGAGTTCTCGTCCAGGTGAGGTCATCTTCAGGAGTACAACCGCGGAAATATGGTGGCTCATAATCACTAGGCTGCAAGTCAGTAGGATGGAAATTATTAATACAGCTTGCATTCGATAAATGACTGACAATGTTGCTGCATTGCTCAGGAGAGAAAAAAAATGAAGCTGTTTAAATCTTCTGCACTAGCTGCCGCATGGATTAACTCACTGTTGTCTCGTCGTAGTAAAGCAACTTCATCACAATAGTCCTCTGCGACCAAAATTACCAAAAAAATCACTATCAGTTGTAGTGCAAAACCATGCCTTGTTAATGCAAAACCATGACAGAACTTATGTTCCCGAAATGGCGTTCTTGAAGCTTACCTCTTCTGGTACGCCATCAAGCGTTCTCATCAATTGAACAAGTGTTCGCACCATCTTGCACGCAGATGATCTGGTCACAAATTAAAAACTTTAGTATTGGCAAAGAATGTCTTTTGCTGGTTTATACGTTCACATCAAGATTTTTACGAGATTTTATTCTCCAGCGGCAGGAGACTTACTTCATTTGTGAGGGAGTAACATCTGAAGCAGATGTTTTGAACGTTTTGCTTTTCTTTGTGTCGCCATCTCGCGTGATGTCCATGGATACCTCTTCCGAATCTGACCCGTAAGTAAAAGAAACTGCAAGCAGAAGAAAATATAGCATTTATATCGCTAGTGAAATGACGTGCAGATCTTTCTTCTTAATTTTTTTTTTTCGGTGATTGTCTATCTTTTCCCGCACGTTTCACCAAGTCACCAGCTTGCACCTGAAATGTTTACCAGTCTTTCAAAGTATGTAGGCACTCACAGGTATATTCCTCAAGAAGTGCTCCACCAAGAGCTTCACAAAGAGCAAACGTTAACGTCTTCAAGTATCTCTTCTCAAGGGCATCATAAACACCTGTATGTGTTTAAACAAAACAGAAATGTCAGAGATCCTATTTTGTAATTATTTAGTGATGTGTAGCTGAGCTTTTTAATTCAAGAATGCTTGCAGCGACCTTTTTCCATCCAGTCGACAAGCCGGCGCGACTCAGGATCACGTGGCATCAGCTTCTTGATTTTCATTTCTGCAGAAGTGAACTCAAACAAATCGGTTATGCTCTCTGGAATATGCACCTGCAAATTATCTGGCCCCTATATTTTCTATTAGCCGAGCTCTTTAAGTCATTTACAGCATGAAGAACAATTTGATTCACGCCATAAAAAGAGGCAACAAGGCTGTAGAAATACAGGCAAAAACTTGTCTGATCACTGATAAAGTGGCGATAGCTTTGGAATTGCCACTGAGTGAAACATTAGAAAGAAGGCATTCAGATCTAGTTTCTACTTAAGTCAAAGAGTCAACTTACCTAAAGCTGGTACGTATTTATCATCAAAGTACTTCTCAGGGAAAAGACCACGAATATAGCTGATGTTGAATATTGCTATCCGCAAAAGGTTTCTTGTCTGGTTAGACAACCATTATTCACAAAACCAGATACTTAGTAAGAGGGCGATATATTAAATAACAACTCAATGAGAGAACTAGCACAAATTGTAAAAAGAGACGTTCAACTTGATGTTTACCAGCTGAAGCGACATTTGTTCAGTGATTTGTGTCGTTTCTTTGACGGCTTGAGCACTCGCCTGCAGGCACCATACAGTCAAAGAATTAGTATAGCAAAGTTGTCAATGGACACAGAAATTCAGGGTAAGCAGAGGCTAGAATAAGGATTTGTTTCTTGATGTAATTACAGTATCGATGAGTATTTGTGAGTTATATTCGGCTAAATAATTGAAGGGAATAGGGACTTACCATCATGCCCTTCACTGACGCGCCTCAAAAAATTGCTCAGTCAGGGCCAAAAAAGAAAAGTTTGGAAATTTGCCAGCAAGAGCTGCGCACTTTTACTGACTTGTAAAATTCTGCTATCGACTTTAGACTGTAGCACGAAACGTGAGCTTCTGAATTCGGATTTCTTGTCTTATTGGTCTTCCACTTTTGGAGCTGGAATTTTAAATAAGCTAATCGAGGAAGATCGTTTGGCAAAAGAAGCAGTTCCTACAGGATTTATAGTAAACGTGGGGCTTCTGAATTTGAATTCTGTTTTGCCAGTCTCAGGAAGTTTTAAAATTTGAATTTTGTAAATCGCATACTCCAGGAAATTACAAGCGCAAGCATACCATGATAAAGATCGGCGTTTGGCAGCAGCATTTGGACATCAAAGATCATGCATGCGAGGAAGCGATGCTGACCGTTCGATTAGAGCCCTTTTGGCTCTGAGGGAACTATAAAGTTTTTGACTTAGCTTGGGACGACGTGGAAAATAATAGATCGTTAATAGATTTACATTATGAAAAAAAGAAAATGTTACCCTATAGGGCGTTTTCACACATTAATAAACACCTAACTGTGCTTTCTCAAATTTTCTGCGTGAGAGTTCGATGAGAATATAGACAAAGTTCATGTAGAACAGGCGTTGTCGGCCGTTGAAAAGCCGGTGCATTAAGCCGCTCCCCATCACATTACAGGATATTACTAGGGTTTCATATCCTACCGGTTGTGCAACCGATAATCGGCGGTAACGATATTGTCGATTGTTGATCGGTTGCAGAGGTCGCAAAAGTCAAAATTTTACATAACCGAAACCGACCGTTTTTTTTTTTTCAAAATCTGAATAACCGACGCCCGACCGGGTTATGTCACGCTCCAAAATTGTTAACCGTTAACCGACCGGCGTTTACGCAAATTAAAGTTAACCGAAACTCAATTTCTCGCGACTAACCGTGACCGCCCGTAACCGAAAAAGTACAAAATTATCTAATGTACGACGTATGAATAAGCCAATAGTTACGATTTGTCGCGTTCCCTTAGATTCGCAAAATGAATAGTTTTTACTAACGTGTCAGATTTGCGACGCTTTGTCACGTTCCCTAAGATTTGCCAAATGAATAGTGTACTACACCGTGAATCGTTATTAGCATTTATGTACTCTATATCGGCAACCCAAAATTTTGACATTGATACCTTAAATAGAACAAAGTACACTATTTAAGGACATGGACCTACCACGTCTCCTGGGACTAAATTTGAATGAATGACGCTATTTTTTTCTTTACTCTAATAATTTCTATAGTCTAATAACGATTCGTGGTGTACCGTGTCATATTTGCGACGCTAATCATGATGTCACGTACTTCCACGATACCAAAGAGGACAAATTACAATAATGTTGGATTGTATGGACAGTACAAAATTTTCATTTTTTTGGTTTTTTGGTTGACCGACCGTAACCGACCGTTTTTTTTTCTGGTGAATCAACTGACCGCAACCGCCCGGCCCTCAAAATTTGGCAACCGAATCCGTTCCGGATCCTGTGCGGGCGGTCGGTTAACGGTCGGTCACAGTTTCGGCTGACCGTTTGCGACCTCTGATCGGTTGCTGGTCGCCGGCTTGACCGTTAAATGACGATAGTTCGATTATTACCCACTATTTCAATGATTGGCACTACACCGTGAATCGCTATTAGCGTCAATGACTCTAATTGCGGTACCCGATTTTTTTACCCAAATTCACAAATATAATTAATAAAATCCCTTTAAAAAACAAATTAGAGTAAATGATTTCTTTCAAAACCCCAAAATTCCCAAACAACGTTAATAACGCTATTTGTTTCATATTGCTATTTATTTCTAAATGCTAATAGCGATTCACGGTGTAGCGGATATGTACAGTTTAAGACCATATTACCACTGTACAAGCTTGCAAAAAGACTTGGCGTTCAAAAAGAGTGAAGGTCATACATATTTGTTGCTAAACTTATCTCAACCATAAAACGACAACATAGCAAAGGAAATAATATATTGACGGGGACGAATTTTCTAGTAAACAACTATATATTTATGAAACACATTTTTATAAAAACAACAAATTATCGTACAATACCTATGTGCTTTAGATACATAACTACATAGACATTTATGACGAATACCATTTATTTTTCTTTTTTATCTCTTTCCCCTCTCTATCTTGCGCGGACCTTGCCACCAATGGCTTCTTTTTGTCTTCCTTTAAGGTTTTTGACAACAACCTTTTGGGTGTGCTTCACCACCTCCTTGGCCATGGGATTTTCAATCGTACGGGAGGCTTATTTGCAAGTCAACAAGCTAGCCTCCCAAATTTGAATGGCGGTTCACGTTTGGTAGCCAACATTGCGCCAACGACATATTTGGGTAGTTGGGCTTTGGTAGCGCATACCATTACTTATCGTTTCATTGTTGATGACGTCCTTACTCTAACTCAAGTTGTCCCTAAAATGGAGGAAGGCCTCTTACCATTTCAACAAAGACTCCTCTTGGCGCGTGCACTACTACACTCCGACCCTCGAAACCAATTCTACTTTTACAATCTCACATTGCTTAAACTAACTCTCAACTACAGCAACGCATACTTGAGAAAGTAACCGCCGTTGGATTTCGGAACCTCTTAAGAGGCGCTACCAATCGCGTGCTCATTTAAGTTCTTGTTCTGGCCTTGATGTTGTGCGTAGCTACAATCCACACCAACCTTTTCAACATTGTGTTTTTCGTCTGGCCAGTCTGCATGTACTTTAAGCTTACGTTTGGGTTTGCCTCACCTCGGCTAAAAGGTGGGCCCCATTGTGTGTGCAACCAACATATTAATGTTAAAAGAATACATTTACTTCGCTACTGACATAGTGGGGAACGTATATCGCGCATGATTTGGTATGAGATGTCATTGTTGTTGTTCTTCAGTTGGGCTACACCGTCAAATGGGAGGTTTCTCGTATACTCCCCCACGACCCCAATCGAAGGGCTTTCGGAGCCCTCGGGTGACTTGGTTTTCCTCCATGGTGGAACCTTGGCGATGTGGTCTTTGCGAATCCGATTCGGACACTCGTTTCAACTCGCACAAGTTTCCATTCGGGTGTGGCGGACTATAACGCAATGGCAATCAAGGAAATAGACTACGCTCACTAAGACTCATCGGATTAGCTTGTCCAATTTCCCTTAGTGATCTTTATATCTTTGAACAAGTCATTCGACGACTTTCTCCACTAATGTGCGCGAAAAAAAAAATCTTGGGGTTTGGGGAGTCCTCCGCAGAGCCCTTTAGTTGCCTTCTACGGTCAATGCGTATCAATTGGCTTTCAACGAGCGCAAGGTATAACCCTCTTTTGACAAAACAAGGTAGCAAAAGGCAGGCGGGGTCTTCCAAATCTTCCACTGATGGACTGGGTCCACATTTATGATCTGTGTGGGTGTGGACCTTAGCTTGCTTATGATTAGACTCGCATAAGTTTTTTTTTTTTGTTTAGACATTGAATTTTGGTAATGTTTTTATGTTTATCTGATTTTTTTTTACTAATTTACTTGTTTTAAACTCTTAAACGTAGCTTGTACGTTTGTGACTCTTTCAGTATTTAATTGTTTTCAATTTTACCTCTTTTGTACATGGATGGTTTTACCATCGCAATTTTTTCAATAAAAAGTTGTTTCTTCCCTATATCACAAAATAAGTTTTTTGTTCATACACAACATTAAAAATTTATTGGAATAAATTTTTTAATGTCGCGGTTTTGTTTCCCCCCCTTAGGTAAAAATAGCGGTAGCCAAGTAGAGCCATTTAACAAAACGTTTCAAATTTGCAAGTTGTTGGTGTAGTGTTCGCTAACATTTTATCGAGATAAATAAGATGATCGATATTATCCGTTATTGAACGGTGAGGGGTCCCAGTATATCGATACAGAATAAACAAAAGTTATCGTCGATTTCTATCAAGGGGGGGTGGACTGTACGAAAAGTACGGAATTGTGGTACAAAAATAAAGTATAAAAGTGATAACATGGATATCGCGACACGACGGGTGGGGAGGAAAGGGAGTCTTTGGAAAAAAAAAACATAATGCATTTTGTACCACACTACGAAGTCATCGTCGATGATTATCGGCCTGATATTTACCGATAAATTATCGCGATATATCGGAAATTTGTTGCGATAATTTCTTTACCGATATATCAGACCAATATATCGATTATCGGTAGGCCAAAAAAATGTACATATCGCTTATTGGCAAATGGCTACTGATACACAACATAAGTTATAAGTTTCGACGTGGTTGCCATAAAATTTGTGTTAAGTTTTTTTTCACCAAAGAAAAATTTAGAGCGAAAATGATTTTCCCTTATTGGACACGTATTACGATTGACCAAATAGAACTTGACATGTCCAATTCTTATCTCTAAATGTACAGTTTTATACTTCTCTTTTAAAATTGTAAATATACATTAAGAATTGCAATTAGTGTTAAAAACACTCGTTCGACGACCTTAAATCTTACCGTCGAAACTAAAATAAATTTGATAAAGTTGTTTTTTTGTTTACACTAATAAAGGCACGATCTAATTAGGGTTAATTATACCAATTTGGGGAATTGTAAAATAGTGTTGTGTACAAATTGTACCATTAGGTACTAAAAGTGTTCTTTATTTCACACAAAAGTACAAAAAAAGTGTTAGACAACGACGTCGAGACGTGAAAGTGAGTGTTGTTGGCACGTGAAAGTGCACTCATATTTGATTTGATTTTGTTTGTTTTGTAATAACAAAGACGGAGGTAAATCACGCGAAACTGTTATCAAACGTTCAAACGTCGACAAATGTGAACACAAATTATAGCGACTATATTATGAAAACGTGAATCCAAATTAGTATTTCATAGATTAACGTTCAGGCCTTGTTGCCGTTGGGCCCTTCAACCCAAAATAAAATAAAATACACTGCTTTTTCTACACTAATAGCGATTCGCGATGTAATTATGGCGTTGTTTGTCGTATTATCGATTTATTTGTGTTCAAACTATTTTTTATCGGATAGCGTTAACATCCTAATTTACTTCCAACTTAGTTGTTTCAATTTTATTGTGGTTAAGATTCAAAATTGAATATGACTCGCGGAATGACTGACAAAACGTTGGATGCCACCAGCATCCAAGGTACCACGATTGTAATCGGAAGGAACTTGTGCCCATTTCCTACATTAAACTCTTGCAACAATTTTCGACTGCAATAACACAACAAAATGCCTAATTGTTGTCGTTGTCATCCTCATAAAGGCCTTATATGTCGATTTCCTATATTTTCCCGCTCTTAGCTTTGTTTATGCAAGAATATTAATGGGATCAAGGTACGAATTCTATCATAAATGATAATAGAGACATACAAAAAACACGACATTTGGATGCCTTCAACCGTTCCCCAAATATTCATTGTGTGATGTTAAGATAACAACAATTTTTGCGAAAATTTTAGGTTGCCATTTTCTTAGGGTTTCCCTCTATAAATATATTACCCCTAAGCAGACCGTTCTAATATGAGACACTTCTCTTATGTGAAAAAAAATCTTGTTGTTGACAATTCATACTCATAAAATGCTTGATCTACTCTTCTATTTGTATTTTATAAAAAATATGGTACCCAAAATGTGTACCGAGAGATTTTTAGGATAACGCAACTCATAAGGATCAACCAACACATGGCATTCCTTAGAAATCCTAGGGAGCCCTATTGGCTTTTAAACATATTGTAGGATTTTGAGCGGTACATGTCTGAGTGGGCCAGGGTTTTCCTACACATAGAGATGTGGGTGTCCAAAATTCCATGGCCGAATATGGGGAGTTAGGGATACCTGTCGTGCATGTGTAAAATGACGTGAAAATGCATGCAATATCACCAGCTGTGTATAGTATGGGCATCGAGCAAGCCTCCAAACATTTGCGTGACCTTTGGCACCTCGCGGGACCTGTCTCACACACCCAAACAAAAGGCCGTAATCGGGTATCTAAAATAGGGTTTATGTGTTTAGGGTCATATATTTTTTTTGTTTTTATAAAAGAAAAAACAAAAACAAATAAATAAAACCCTAAACATACGGTCACGCAGAGAAAGCGGGAGGTGGGGGCGACGTGGACCCGTTCGCCGTGCGCAAATTATCAGCTGTGTACAGTACACCGTGAATCGTAATTAGCGTTAATGTTTTTACATCTCTTAAAACATATTTTCTCCGTACACACATGTTGGATTATGGACGTGACGGTTGCGATTGACAGGTAAGGTTCTCAGCTTTCAATTGACGGTATTAAATTGAAAATCCGACAAGTGTGTAGTGGCAAATTTGTTTTTAACACTAATTGAGATTCACGGTGTACAGTACATACTCCATTGAAAGTTGGCAAAGCCGAAAGTGCCTTGTCATTCTTCCATGAAAATTGACGAGCGATACACGTAAATGCACTGCATTATTGAACACAATCAGAAAACGCCCCAAAATGGAAAAGACCCGCCCCAAATTGCGTGTACGTGTAGCTCTTCCAAATTTGGCCGCCCTTTTCGTAGTATTGCCGATCCATGATTTTTTATCACTCTATTTTTTAGTAAAATGTCAAACTTAATTTAACGTGTTACAACCAAGCGGATTTTAGCATCAAGCCAAATGTCCATCAGAGGAAAAGTGAGGATGTATTAAGAGTTAGGGTGAACCTCCATCATGCGAAAAGTGGGGTTCTTTACTGGAAAAAGTACATTTTCGAACATATCCAACTCATTTCCGTACTGTTTTTTTTTACATTAAACAAGATAACTGGGGATTCGTCAAGATTTTCCAAACTTTTGGGCGACAATGTCGACCGTCTTGAAACTCTGTGTGCTCCATTGCCCACAGAAATCGCAGATCCAAAAGAAGCTTATCTAGTTAGTGCCAACTCCAAGTTGATACAAACCCAAATGACTGACCCCTTGACAATCAGAACCCCAATACAACTTCACCCATGTGAAATAAGACTCTTTGTGTGCTTAGTTCCACCACAAAATGCAAAGTTAGAATATGAGTTTTAGACATTTTCACCCACTTTGACTTTCCCTTAGAAATGCAGCCACACTGGCAGGCAAAAACTTTAACCGACTACACCCTTGTGTAGCGTGGACTCCCTTGAGTCCGCAGCAAAAAGAATCATTGAAAATGGTCCACTGAGTGAGTTCTTATTAAATGGCAAAGTTTGCCTATTTATACAGATGCTTTCTCGGAGAGAGGCGACAACCTGGCAAAATTATTCTAAGTCCTAAAACTCCTCTCTAAGCTCCCTAGTAACGAGGAGCTCCCTAGTAATGAGGTACGGTCCAATCGTAAGACTGTACCGTACAAGAAAGTTCAGGCACCGTCCTACTTTATATACGGTCAATGTACGACATCGCCATAATGTGACATTTGTCACATCCGGAATTATCATCTTGCGTTTCGGAAATCCCGCAATCCTCGTGGATCTTGCCACGTGTCATTCGGAGTGGCGTTGCCCGAAAATGCCAAGTTGCCCACTGTGGAATCTCGGCTGGCACTATGGCCGTTCGATTTAGACTGATATTTGAAATTGGTTGTCTAAATAATTGCGTGATATTTGTTTAATATTTGAAACAAATGCGTGATATTTGTTTCACATTTGAAACAAATGCGCGATATCTGTTTCGAGATAACCCGTAGTCCGTACAATACAAACTGTTTCTATGTCTTACTGCGCCGTTAAATGAATTTGTCTAACTATTTCTGTTTATATATTTATCGTACCTTGTATATTCTAGCATAAATCCTAGACTACTGGAAATAGCTAGCGGCTATTTGATTATTGACGGACGGTAGGTACCAGGATCAAATCCTGGGTCCAATCAAGTGAGTTTTGGTAAACCTACCAAAAACTATAGGCTTTCTCTCTCTTTAGGCAGCATGGGCAGCCATGGCTCTAGCTATCTCTCCAACCTTCAGTGACTGCGACAAATGTGGGGGTTTCGAGAGTGGAGGGAGAGGCAGACTGCTTTTGCTGACTTCCTCTTTACTAATTTTCCCTTTATTCAGACCTAGAAAATACATACATTTCAACACGCTCGATTATAAATTTTCGAAGTAAAAGGTCACTGCGTCTAGTGATTGGCTACTCTCCTCACGGAGGACAGTAGCCAATCACTGGACGCGTATAATTTTTACAAGTGCAAAGGTCACGTACGAACCACGCGCCTTTGGACATTTGCCACGCGCCTTTGGACAAGCGGGAATAAAATCCAACGAAAACCAAGAGAAAATGTTTGTCGAAGAATGTGCCGTGACGCCTTCTCCACCATCCGTTTACACCCGGAATTTGCGGCGACAGGACGAAACACAAACGACAAAACAACAACAAAAATAACAAAACACAAACGTACAAATTGTAAACACATGTAATATAATTTTGCGGCTGGCTGTATGGATACAAGTTCATATATTGTGCTTTTGGAATCTTTGACCATGTTCGCTGTCAAAAGAGGAACCTATGTGCACCAATCGAAATAAAACACATACTTGATAGATTTCATTGATGACACGACCTGATTGAGAAGTGAACGAAATATCTGTGCCAATAAACGTTTTTGTATGATTACTGTCGGCGCCTGATGGAGAAACGACCTTACTCACCTTTTGCGTACCACGTCGTTTTATTTTTTTTAAAAGACGACATTAAAGAAGATCTGACCAAGGTTGTCCTAACGGTCTGGGCGCAAACATTGACCGTTGGATTATATCTGGGTCCCCTTCCAGGAGGGAACTCTCCATCCAGCTCGGTCGACCCGTCCGGCTCGGTAGACGGCTACCGACCTCGGGGAGGTGGCTAGTCACCTACAAGACGTGTATAATCGCTACACTTGGACAACATAGTTCGTGTCACGATGGGCTACCACTAAATCTTCACACGTCGCAAAGTCCATGTACATTATCCCTACATCTGGATAATATAGATTTGCGTCACGATAGACTACAGTACTGTTAGATTTTTGTACATAAGTACGAATCCGTACGCGCTATAGTTTCATGTGTGCGGCGGACTTTGGTTTTGGTCCTCTACGGACTTTCGGGTTCACGTTAAATGTTGGTTCGCGTCCACGTGCGGTTTTCACGCGGCAGTACACTTAAATGTAGACGTTGTAGGAGGAATCATTAACTGAACATTTGTAATTGGAAGTTTATATAATTGAGTTAAAATGACTTTATTTTGGGGAACGATATTGTTATGTATTGTTGTGGTTCAGAGTTATTTTTTTCATTTGGTATCGGAGCAGGTTACGATCCTAGCACGTAGTTTTTAATACGTGATGGGCTCAAGGAAACTAACCAGATCAAATTCAGACAGTAAATTGCAAGCCGATCCTTTTGAACTTAACTCTAGAACGGTCAATCTCAATGCCGAATTATTTAGTGAGCGGGCATAATTTATGAAAGATAGAGAAAAGAAAAAAGGAAAAAGAAAGTAAAAGATGAAGAACCAAGTGATAGTGACTCAAAAGACTTTGATGATGATGACTTTAGTGATGTCTCCATGGATGATAACCTTAGATCATCAAGAGAGCCTATCATGATTAATTGAAGTAACTATGCCATTTGGAAAGGATACATAAAAGGTACCTTTACGATGAAAAAACATTGGAAAATCACCATTGGAGAAGAGACAAAACCCAGGGATCTGAAGTAAAAAAACAAATAGATGTTAAGGGATATGGCGGCCATAACTTGATTTATGCAAACGTGTATAGGTTCGGTACATGATCATTTCTTTACTCATGACACGGTATATAAATGTTGGACGACATTGTAAGAAGTCTACGAAAAAAGAGTATCCTCAAAAGCCAATTTCGTGTTCAGTGAGTACATTCAATTTAAGATGAAACCAAATGAGTTAATAGATAACGCTGTCAAACCCTTTAATGTCTTAATTGAACAATTAAACAGTTTGGGAAAATTCCCATAAGAAGACAGGAGGGTTTGGGTTTTCTTAAATGGTCTTCCTGCTAGGTATGAGATGTCAAAAGAAGTTATTTCGGGAAATCCTAATCCATCCTTCTGATTTGCTGTCACCCATCTTAAAATGTTAGAAATGTCAAAAGCAGGCTCTTTCAAGAAAATAGATAGCGAAGGAAATCTTAATGTAAATACCACCGATGATCTGGAAATTAATGCAATCCGCGGTCAAGGAGGTATTAGTGGTAAAAATAGAGGGAATGGAAGAGAACTTGACCAAAATAAATCTGATTCGAGTAACATATCGTGTTTAAGATGTCATAGGTAGGTCATTACTCATCAAGTTGCCCTGATAAAGACAAACGGTGTCATATATGTTAAAATTGGGGACATGCCAGTACAAATTGTTATGATCGAGGAGATGGCGAAAGATATGACAATTTGTCTTTATATATAAACAGAGGCCGCGGAAGAGGAAGAGGTCGCGGTAGAGGTCGCAATCAATTTAGAGGTGGGCGTCATCAATCTTATAACAACGATTATTCCCATGACGACAATAATGATATTTATTGAACCTTTGTTACCAGGATTCAAAGAGATGTACCATGTATTGTTAATGCTATAAACAAAAACGGAGTTACAAATGATTGGATTGTTGATACAGGTGCTACTCATCCCGTGTGTACGGACGTGAACTTATTTAGCGATATGCGAAAGTTAACTGTACCCAAAAATGTTATAGTAGCGAGTGGACACGTCATATCTGTTGACAACGTAGGTACAGTTCAATTAGATCTACCCGTACACGATGCATACGGTAATCTGAAGTTTCATCTTGTCAAATTTCAAAATGCAATTTATGTTCCTAGCGGCATTGTCAGTTTCAGAGTGTCCCAGAGATTCAACGTAAAGGTGGACGGGTACCAACACTAGAGGACAACCGTATTTTACCACAGGACAAAAATGGATGTACTTTTAGGGAAGGGTACGTAAATCAAAATTTTCATAGCAAACTTATGTGGCGTAAGCCAAAAAAATCAATCGTTTCAGTCAACCTTACAAAACGCACTAATGATAGTTTGAGTTTATGGCGTCATATATTATGTCATACATCAAAAAGTAACATTAAAAATATGATTAAATTGTCGACAGTTAGAGGTCTAAAAAATAGCGTAGGACAGAAAATCATTGGCTCTGATGGATGCATTAAGGTAAACAGATATGCAAACCGCATTCGGTCAAAAACATCAAACATAGGCATTTGGTCAAAAACATCAAACATAGGTCTAGCGCCCCACTTGACTTAGTACACGAAGATATTTGTGGAAAAATTTCGCCAACAACCTTAGGCGGCATTAATTATAGTTTTGGCATCATTGATGATTTCAGTCGTAAAGGTTGGGTGCACCTACTGAAACGAAAGTCTGACGCATTAAATGCATTTCAAAGACTCGTACTTTGGGCAAAAAGATTCTCTGAGCGCAAATTGAAAGCTATACGCTCAGATAACGACGATGAATTTATCGCGTTCAAAGGATTTTGTGAACGTAGGGGAATCTAACAACAATTTACAGCACCGTAATAGTGACAATCTAACAGTATCGCAGAAAGGAAAAATCGTACGTTCCAAAAAATGGTACGAAGTATGCTCGCCAATTCACATCTTCACGGTTGACTTTGTGGCGACGAACATTGATAAAGAAATAGACATTGATATTGAAATTGATGAAGAAGACGCCATCCCTCCAAACAAAAAAAATAGATGAGAAGTTGGTAAGCTCTCTGAAAGTGATTCCACAATTCCTAAAACTGAATTTGGTAGTGAATCCTCCAAAAACATCTCTCATAAAAGTCTCCCCATTTCACCAACCATTATTTCCGAAACTCCAAAAGTAGTTGTCAATGAGGAAGTTGGATTGAGACGTGGCACACGAGAGAATAAAGGAAAGAAAGCTGACACATTAGCTTATGGTAGAATTGGAGGAAATATTGAGAAATCTAGCAATTTTATTTTTCAAGCTGTATTCAATAAATTCCTTATATAGCAAATACTAAGTGAGACCTTGAATAGTGATCCCAATTCCTATTCAGAGGCTCGTGAATCTAGAGATTGGGAAACAAATTGGAAACTGGCTTGGGAAAAAATGTTTAAGTCCATAGTTGATAATGGCACATTTGAGGAAGTCATATTGCCAATTGGTAAAAATACGATTTATTCAAGGTGGGTTTTCAAGAAAAAAACAAGTTTTTCCAGAGAAATTATAAAATATAAAGCACGATTGGTGGAAAGGTTTTTCAGCAGAAGGCAGGCGTTCATTACACAAAAACAAACGCACCGGTTGTTAAATTCGACTCCTTTCGAATGCTTGTTGCTATTGCGGTTACGAAACGGAAGCACATCCATCAAATAGATGTGGAGACTGCCTTGTTGAATGACAATTTGGACGAAGTAGTGTATATGAAGGTTCTACAAAGGGTTCTTCCTAAGACAAGAATAATGTGGAGACTAAAGAAATCTCTTTATTGCTTAAAACAAGCCCCTCGGATGTGGTACCTAAAGCTTCATGAGGTACTTATTTCTTTTGGTTTTAATATGACAACTTTTAATTTTGGGGTTTATGTGAAAGGACACAGAAGTGAGGAATTCTTGTTTAGTGTATATGTTGATGATTTCTTTTCATGATTTCTAATAGCTTGGACAAAATTAAAGGATTAAAAACTTATATGAGAACATATTTTAAGATTACAAACTTAGGGGAGGCAAGATACATCATGGGGATTGAAATCATTAGAGATAGTAATGGTTTTATGAAGTTGAGAAAGGAGCAATATTGTAAAGACTTTTTAACCAGATTCAAAATTTTAGAAGCAAAACCTGTAAGCACACGTTATGATCCTAAATTGCAATTTAGTAAATTTGAGGATGAGATCACCATTGAAGTTTCGTATAGAGAGGCAATTTGTTGCTTAATGTTGAGATTTATGTATTTTATATTTCAGTATTAGGATAGGAAAAAGGCAGAGGCAGCCTGCCGTTAACTCCCTTCTCCAAAGTCCCCACACTTGTTGTAGTCACTGAAGGCTGGATGGGGAGATAGAGCCATGGCTACCTAGGTCCTCTAAAGAAGACATGGGGTAAATTATGTAGATTTACCAAAAAGGTATTTGACGCACCCAGGAATTGATCCTATTACCTATCGTCCGTACAAACTGTTGTTTTTAGAAAGCTTTAGTCCTCTTTATGCCTCAGCTGTGAGAGAGAGCTGTTCAGGACTTAAGCTATTTTTGGTTGAGTTCGGTTCAGTACTTACCGAAATTAGTGTGACAGTGAAGTTGGGAGTTCACGGTTCATTCACACTTGGGACACGTGTCGTCACTTGGGAGAATGCGTGAGTATGTCCTCCGTGGACGTACGGAAATTCGGCAGGACCAGTGGACTTCGTGAAGTCAATTCTACGGTGCCAAATCCTCTAATCGGACCGCTGACAGCCGCCGCCAACAAATAGTGACGAGGCGTGACTAGATCATTATCACTTTACGTTGTCTGAACTTCGGTGTAAATATTTGTGATAGAATGTTAGATGTACGGCTGGAATGCCTCCGTACAGCTTAGTGTAGTTTCGGTGTATAAAAGTAGGACTTAGTGAATTTGATTTTTAGGAACAAATGATATGAAAACTGTACACTCAGTTTTACGAATTTCATTTCTTCATATCTCACAGATTTGTAAGCGGAATTGATTGAAATTTTGTGTGTATGTTCCTTTGTATGTTATCTACATTGTGGCAAATTTTCATGATGTTTGGAGCGTTTTTCTGAAAGTTATAGTCTGTCAAAGTTGCTGTTCAGCCATCGGTATTTGTGGAAGTTTCCTCTCTTGATTTGTTCTACGATGACTACTGCTGCATCTTCTTCATCTTCAGTACCAACACTTGTCTCAGAACAACACAAACACCCGTAGCCGTTAGCTTTGTCTATCAAGTCTAGACTAATGCTAACATCTACTGGGTTTGATGTATATTTAAACAGTTACACGTAGAGGTTTCCATTTAACTATGTTAACGAAATATAGATAATATAATCAGTTGTACCTTAAATACCGAACGAAATAAATAGTACGGACATTTGTTTCGACGGTCCAGATAAAAAAGTCGATTTGAATCGACGGCCGTGGTGCGAGCCAAGATTCCAGAATGGCCGCCTTGGCGTTTTCTAGCGGTGCCACTCCGGATGACACGTGGAAATGCGCGGGAGGATTGCGGGACCTCTGAGACGCGAGATGATAAGTTCAAATGTGACAAATGTCACATTATGGTGATGCCGTACAAGGACCGTAGAGAAAGTACTCTAGCACCTGTACTTTCTTGTACGGTACAGTCATATGATTAGTCCGTACCCCAATACTAGGGGGCTTAGAGAGGGGTTTTAGGACTTAGAATATTTTGGTAAGTAGCAACCTCTCTCCTAGAGAGCATCTATATAAATAGACAAACTTTGCATTTAATATCAACTCATTTAGTTGACCATTTTTAGTGATTCTTTTTGCCGCGGACTCAAAGGAGTCCAAGCTACACAAGGTTGTAGTCGGTTAAAGTGTTTGCCTGCCAAGGTGGCTGCATTTCTAAGGGAAAGTCAAAGTGGGGAAAGTTATCCAAAACTCATATTCCAACTTTGCAATCTGTGGTGCAATAGAGAACACAAAAAGTCTTATTTCACAAAGGTGAAGCCCTAATGGGGTTGTGATTGTCAAGGGGCCAGTCATTTGGGTTTATATATACTTGCAGTCAACACTATCTAGATTAGCCTCTTTGGACCTGCGAATTCTGTGTGGCAATAGAGCCCATAGAAATATAGGTTATTGGCCCACCATCTAGGGTGCATATGTTTGATGGAACAGACTTCACTTACTAGGAGTTCACGATGGATGGATTGCTTTTCGAAAAGCACTTATGGGGAATTGTTTCGGTTCAAGTGAGGTGTCCGCCACTAGGCTTTGGAGGAACTCACTATGGAGAATCATCTTGGGCTTTCTAGAAAACCAGCCGGAGAAAGGATGCAACGGAAGGTGAAGGGAAAATCATTCCCATGGAAGGAGGAAAAGGGGAGAAGGATAAAGGGATACCGATGGTGAGGGGAGCTAGGCTCTCGGCTACGCTTCCACTTGTGGGGATTATAACTGAACCAAAAATTGAAGAAAACGACAGGAAAATTCGGGAGTATAAAGACACTATAGCAAAACATCTCATACTTAGAAATGTGTCTAAGTCCATAGTTATCACTCTTTTAAATCTATCCAAGTCTTCATAAATATGGGAAACACTAAGACAGATTTATAAGAGTGAGACTATACAGAGGCAACAGTTAGAAAACTTGGAAATAGAGGCCTATGTTTATAAAGGCGGTAGCATGATAATGTTTTGTAATGATAATGTTGCATTATATGTTGAGCTTGCTAGTGCGGGATATGTAGAATCTGAATAGAGAAAGATTAACACACTAATCATGAAACTCTTAGAAGAGTACGAATACATCATTTACCGTATGCAAGCAATAAATGGTTCCTCGTGGACTTGGAGCATTACCATGGGGATAATTCTTGTGAGGGAAAGAACATGTCACCTAACATGTCACCTTTTAGGGTAACAACTAAAATATTTAGGAGAGGACAAGGTCTATTGTCAATCGTTGTCCACCTATCTCATGTTTGAAATTCTATGGGCTCCATTGCCACACAGAAATCGCAGATCCAAAAAAACTTATCTAGATAGTGTCGACTCCAAGTTCATACAAACTCTAATGACTGACTCCTTGACAGGCAAAACCACAATACAGATTCACCCTTATGAAAACATTAACTTTTTTCTGCTCAATTCCACCACAGAATGCAAAACTTGAACATGTGTTTTAGATTACATTCCTCAATTTGACTTTCCCTTAGAAATACTGCCACCCTGGCAGGCAAAAACTCTGACCAACTACACCTCTGTGTAGTTAGGACTCCTCTGAGTGCGCAGCAAAAAGAAACAATTAATATGCTCCCCTTAGCATTAAGTTATGGCTTACCAAAGTTGGCCTATAAATACAGATGCACTCAGGGAGAGAGGCGACCACCTAATTTTTTCTAAGTCCTAAACTACCTCTCTGAGCCTACTACTAGTGTACCCAAGCCAATCAAAAGATTGTAAGGTACAAGAAGGTACAGGTATCGTTGTACTTCTTGTACGACTGTAGTACGGCATGGCCGCTCCACTGAAGCATGTTAGTTGCTGAGCCGTAATTGCTCCACCCGTAAAACTCGTTGTTTTATCATGGCGTGCCACGTGTCATCCACCAACATTAGCTCTCAAACCGCCAAATGTCCACGCCGGTGCGTTGGCTCCACCGTGAGCTGTCGGATCTTAAAACCGCATTTAATCGCATCCGTTAAATTCAACGTCGTTTCGTTTCGTAATCCGCGAAACATAGTATGTAGATTAGTAATAGCTGTAAATACGTTTCAAACCTTATATAGGTATTGTTTCATTGAGACCCACGGGATAAGGCTCACGGCTACGTCGTATTTTTTGTATCTCGAGGGAACTAGGATCAAATCCTAGTGGGTCACACATATCTCTTGTTTAATTACTTCTTTCTCTTTCTCTCTCCTTGCGTGGTATTTGTTTATATAAAAGTCAACCTTCATATCATCATCAGCCCATATACATATATAGGATATTAGTACCATCTATAGTAGCGGACCATAGGTCGTGTTTGAAGTTGAAATGGTCCATCTATCTTTTGGTAGACTATCCTTCAACCCTTCTGCCTGTCTCCCTGACTATCTGTGGGTAGACATGGAGTTTCTTCTATCTGTGGGTAGACATGGAGTTTCTTCTATCTCTCAGTGACTACGGCAAGTATATAGAGAAAGAAGTATTTCCAAACACCTAGTAGAAAATTTAAAACCTTTTGATACTATCTCTTAAACATGTAGAAAAATATAGACCTAGAACATACTGAAATTTCAACACTCCTCTTATTTTCTAGTTTACTTTTCTTTCATCTCCCACCAAAGATAATAATCTTTTTATTTTCCTTTATTATTTTCTCCTCATAAAACTTGAAGAGAATACCCTCGTACTTATAAAAGTTTATTGGATGCGCATAATTAAACATTGCATCTTGTTGATCACACATCTTATTTTGCATGCCAAAAATATGATTTTTTTAGAGCAAGGATTTTATCCACCTAAAGCCATTTTCATCCGAGCAAAATTCAATTTTCCGCTTGGAATACCAATATCCAACCTCATCCCTAATTTGAAACACATACCCAGATGCTAACCATTTAATAAGCATATCTTAATAAGTGACATCACACCAAGTAGTGATGTCAAATCCACCCTCCCCCAAATTTATCCAAAAACCACTTGTCCCTACTAAAGTTCTCATAAATTTTACATCTTCCGTACTCACATTTTTATCCAAGATAATTACCCCATTTTCAAAACTTTTCTCACTCTCTCCCATGGAATTATTTCCACTATCACTTTCTATTTTGATTCCCAAAAAATCTTTCTCCTCCCGTAAAGCTTTCATTAAATATTTCTCTTCTCCCCTATCTTTTGGAGCCCCCTCTAGATTTACTTCTCCCTTTTCCATGGAAACCGTTGAAGTCTCCTCTTTCGACTAGTTTTTTGTCTCCAAAATATCTATAAAAATATCCTCATTATTTTTATTTTTCACCTTTTTAATTATGGATCCTAGATTTGACTTTCTCATTTCTAAGTCATGCACTCTTCACTCCATGATGTTGTGCATATGACAAAAGAGATGGTAAACATGCAACACAATCAGTTGCATGATAAATGATAAAGAAATAAGCAAGATTGTCACGGACATATCAAGGAACGAGTGAAATAAATTTGTACAAGCAGCTAGCAACAAAGAAACATATGACAAGAAAAATAAAAGTAGGTTGAGAAAGGAAGCTTGGAGGATCAATTTATTCATTAAGCCAACGGATAGCCACTAGGCTCTTTGGTTAGTTTATATTCCTTACAAGATTTCAATAAATAAAGATTTAACCTAATATCACAACACATAAACTAAAAATGTAGCAAACTGCGAGCAAATCTGAGATAACCAGATTTAGTCACACACAAAACATATAAGGAAAGCCAAACCTAATCCACTATCACCCAGTGAACCACACAAGCAAACCCAAAACTGTCCAATCACAATCCAAGGTTCAGCAACCGCTTGAGAAAGAAGGCTGAGCAACAATCCACTTAATAAGACGAGAGAAGAAGTGAAGGGAAACCGGTTAGGCCTCGAAGTGAGCCGCGTAGATTAAATTGCAAGGTAGATTACAAAGAAAGGTGAGTGCGAGCTAGGCAGCAGAACACTTAATGACCGGAAAAATAGTCACTAAAACTATTCTGACAATTTCACAAGAAAATAATAAAAGCAAAGGTCAAATCTTCCGAAACAGAAAGAAAGAAAGAATGAAAGCATGAATTTCGTGCTCTTGAAATTGTGAGCACATAATTCACCTAAAATTCACTAAGTACTAAGTCTACAGCTGAGCGTCTAACTTACTGTACATACACGCGTTCTATGTAGTCGTCTGCGCCTAGTTTGGATTTTGGCCAATAGGCGTAGTTTGGATTTTGGGGAATAGTCAACTAGAATCATGTGCCTTGCGTTACAAAATCTACAACCTAAGGATAAAAACCCTTCCCAAGCTACATATGAATGCGTGAGACCTCCAAGGGTCCACGACTTAAAATGGACCAATCGCGTCACCGTGCGCAGTTTGAATCTCGTTCGTTTGTTCGTTTGCGTCCTTGGCGGCCATTGATTTGAATTCGCGCTGGTCATGACTTCATGTTAAGTCGATGTTTTTTGTTCGCGTAAATTTCGGACAGCAACTTCAAACAGTTCACGTATATTCCGGCGTCAAACGAATGCATGTACGAAACCAAATCTGCCCGCGGGTTACACGGCGTCATCGGAAATCTGTACGGTCATGTCACCACCAAAAACATACCAAAGAGCAAATTAGGGTGGCGTCGATTTTTACGGACCATTTATAGGGATTAAAATGTGGTTAAAATGCGGTTAAATTGCAGTAAAAATGCGGCGACGTGATATGACATCCTCAAATACCTCCTCTCTCTTTACTTCCCTTATACTTCCAAAAGCACACTGTTGCCTTCGCGGGATTTCTATGTGTTTTTCACTCTTCCCCATATTATTGATGTGGAGAAGTTTCAAAAAATTTTCTTCCTGTTTCTCTTCTTCTCTCCCTTCTATCTCATTCATTATCCAACTTCTACTTTATTCCAAACAATGACATCGTTGTTGTAATTTATAAAATCTTTATTTCAATAAATAGGGGTAAAAATAACTTAGATTATTTTTCTAAGTAGTCTACTGTAATACTTACCTTAATAAGCGTTACAATAGCAAAAAATACAATAGAGTGTATTGTACTTTTACAAGGACACGTGTCGGAAAAAGAATGTATGCAGGTTTTTTGGAGTGGCGCCGACAGTCAGCCACACGCGTCACACAGTTGACGATATGATTCACACGATCTGACGAACGAGATCTGAATCGGGTATTCCGGAAATAAATGGTACAGTTCGACGGTACCATCGTCGATTGAATTTGTTCCAACGGACGCGATTCACTGGGGATCACAAGCGTGATTCACAATGGACCACAAGCCTGATTTGCGTGGGACCACAAGTGACGAAGCACTCACGTGCTTCGTACTACACGACCACATTCCGTTGGATTTCAGCGACTCTCGCTGACTAAGCATTTGGAACGTTTTGTGTACGGTTGGAATGTTTTGTGTATGGTTCAATATCTGGAAATATCTGAATAACATTGTTTTGTATTTTAGTGTAATAAAAAATAGTGTTCCATTAAGCAAGTTTTTAGAAAGTAATAATTAGGGTTTTGAGGTATACTGACGTACAAAGTAGGATGCGTTGTCGTTACTCATGATAATAACCGTAGTAACGGTTACCCAAATTAGTGTAGATCAGTAGATACACAATGTGAGTATATAACTTACGACTTAGCCAATTTTGTAGTATCCAGTATTGGGAATATGATTTTCTAAGGGCTGTTTTTGGGAAACTTCCAGACATCATATCTTATGGTTTACAAGGTCATTTCGGCTGCAATTTAGGTATTGTTTGTTTACTGTATTGTTTATAACTGTGGCAAATTTGAGGCATTTTGGCTATCTGAGTCATATTTTGTGTATGTTCAAAGTTGGCTGTTGAGTAGGTACTTTGATAGTTTCCACTGTTTTTCATGTCTACTTCCACTACGATTGCTGGTTCTCCTCCTACAACGGTGGTTGTAGAACAATATGTTATGGGCCTTTCGTCAAGAATATCTATCTTTAATGGCCAAAAGTATGCTTACTGGGCGGGGATGGTTGAATCGTCGTTTGAAATTGCTCACTCATTGGGGGTCTTCGATGGCTCCCTTGATGAAACACATCCATCTTGGGGGAAAAAAAATTCAATGGCAAGGAACAATCTAATTCTTTGTATTTAAGAAAATTTGGTCATGTCTCGACTGAAAATGAAGAAGGCGAGTGAGATTTGGTCATCACTAAAATTCGCTTTTGAGAAAGCGAATGTTCAAGAGGAGTTGCTGGTGGCTGGAAAATTTTGGGGATACAAATACTCGCGGGGAACTATGGTCAAGTATTGTGACAATTTTTGTGCCCTTATTGATGCTCACTCTTCTGCTGGGGGGTCATTCCCTGAGTTACAACAAGCAATTCTACTTATTAGAGGTCTCTCTAGTAGCATGAAGGGTGTGTCTGTTCAATTAAAGAGCCATGATAAAGCTAGCTGGTCATTTCAGTTAGCGTATAAATATATATTGGAGGAAGAGAATAATACCAAACTCCTTGAAGGAGAAGGAAAAGTTGAAGCATTTGCCACAGACTTTGACAAAAGAAATCTGATTAATCAGAACAGGAGTCAATTTAACCAAAATCAGAATCAGTTTAATCAGAGACAAAATTGGTCATCTACTACTACTTGTTTTTATTTTTCTGAGAAGGGTCATGGATACAGGTACTGTCCTAAACTAAAGAAGGCTAATGAAACAGGTTTATACAGGCCAGGTTGGCAGCAAAGCCAGTATCACGAAGGCTTTTCTGGAAATCCTTCCCGTAGAAATGCTCTTTTTTCAGCTTCTACAACTGATGCAGATGAGTCTTTAAGCTTCAATGAGCAAGAGGAGGCGGAGCTCTTTGCTATGGCGGCTGCAATAGAGGGTCCCAAAGATGCAGGATGGATCATGGACACGGGAGCGTCAGCCCATATGTGCTGGACAAAGCGGCTTTTGCAAATCTGCAACAAACATCTCCAATGAGTATTTACCATGCTTGTGGCATGAGTGTTCAAACCTCAGCTCAGGGTGATGTATCTTTGATAGTAGATGTGGGGGAAAGTCGGTATAGAGAACCCTTTACAATGTTTTGTATGTTCCAGACTTTAAGAAAATATTATTTTCTACATCATTAGTTGAGAGTAAAGGCTTTGAAGTTGTTCTAAAACGAGGGAGACAGGTGGTTAGCAAGAAAAGGAAAGTAGCAGTAACAGGAAGTATAGATGCTAGCAAAATGTACCGGATGGACATGGCTGAATATAAAGAAAATGATGTTCTCTACTCCAGTGTCCAATCTGACAATGAGTTGTGGCATAAAAGATTAGGACATATAAATTATCATAGTCTTAAGAAAATGGTGAATTCGAGAAAAATCGAGGGAGTTTCTCTCAGTTCTCATCCTATAAAATCATGTGATGGTTGTTCACTTGGCAAGATTCACAAATTGCCATTTCTACAAGAAACAGACCACAGATCGGAGAAAGTTTTGCAGCTAATACACTCTGATGTTCTTTGTCCTTCACAAGTGGCTTTAGCTGGAGGTGTCCACTATATGGTTACATTCACAGATGACTACTCGAGATACACTTAAGTCTACTCCATGCAACCTAAGAGTGAAGTGTTCACTCACTTCAAACACTACAAAGCGTGGGCGGAAAAACTTCATGGAGTTCCAATCTTAGCGTTGAGATCGGACAATGGGGGAGAATACACATCAAAGGAAATGGAATAATTTCTCATTCAAGAAGGTATTAGTCACAATCTTACTGTTCCATATACACCGGAACAGAATGGTGTTTTTTAAATATTAAACAGGACAAAGACAGAGAGTGCTCGGTCCATGCTTGGAGATAAAGGGCTAAATTTGAAATTCTGGGCTGAAAAACTGAATTGTGCTGTTTATATTAAAAATAGAATTGCTTCTAGATCTGTTAGCACCATACCTTATGAACTTTGAATAGGAGAGAAACCTAATGTTAGCCACTTAAAAATCTTTGGCAGCAAGTGTTTTATTCTAGATACTTCACAGGATAGATCGAAAATGGAGGCTGACGGCTTAACAAGAATTTTTATGGGGTATTATGATAATGCAAAAGGATATACAGTTTTTGTATTTGAGAAACAGAAAGTGATTATTTCTATGAATATCCAGATTAAAGATGAACACGATTCGGTTGACCTTTTTAAAATGCCATATCAACCGGCAAAGGAAAAACAAGAATATGTCATTTTTCACCCTACCCAGCGAGTCTACTTTCCACCGGCAAGTGGGACACCTCTTCCTTCAGTTCCTCTAGTGCCTTTAAGGATACTTCAACATAAGCTACGCCTCAAGTGGAAGGAACTACTACAAACTATGTACCAGATCAAGTTACGGTTCACACTAAACAGAAAAATCAGAGGGTGCCGACGATCTCAACCTCAGAATTTCCAGGGGGAAAGAGACCTAGGAGCCGTCTGCAAGCAAGCTCTCACTTTGCTTTTTCTGCAGCTGCAGAGGAGCCTCTTATGATCGAAAAGGCCTTCTCATCACTTGTGAGAAATCAATGGATCAAGGCAGCAAACGATGAAATGAAATCTATTATGGAGGCATAGACATGAGATCTGGTGGATCTTCCTCCGGGCAAAAAAGCCATCGGCAGCAAATGGGTATTAAAAGCGAAGCTGAACCCGGACAACACCATCAAAAGGTATAACGACAAACTAGTGGCAAAGGGGTATAATCAAAAAGAAGGTATTGACTTTGAGGAAACCTTGTCTCTAGTTGTCAGATTTCCCACTGTCATAATTTTGCTGAGTCTAGCGGCTATAGAGAATATGGAAATACAACAAAAGGATTTTAAAACTGCCTTGTTGCATGGAGAGTTAGAAAAAACCATTTATATGAAACAACCTGAAATGTACTTTGAAAAGGGAAAGGAAGAATTAGTGCGTAAGTTGATAAAATCTTTGTTTGGGCTAAAACAAGCCCCGCGTCAGTGGAATTTGAAGTTAGATGAGTTTTTGAATGGGCTGGGATTTAAGAGAATTAGCTCAGATCATTTTGTATATGTCTTATAAAGGGAGGATGGGATACTATACATTGCTCTATATGTGGATGACTTATTATTAATAAAAAAGTCAATGGATGAAATAAACCGCATTAAAGCGGCTTTAAGGTCTACGTTCGAGATGAAGGACCTCAGTGAGGCCAAGAAAATTTTAGGAATATAGGTAGAAAGAGAGAGAAACAAAAGGTTGATTATGTTAACTCAAAAAGAAGCAATAAGTAACATGTTGGAAAGATTTGAAATGAAAGATGCAAAGGGATTTATAACTCCCATGGAATTCAGGCAAAAATTGGAAGGAAGGGATTCAGAGTTAGGCATTATGGTGTGTGATTGTCTAAGGTCAGGGGAGGAGGAGTTTATGGCTTTAAAGCCATATCGACAAGTAGTTGGAAGTCTTATATATTTTATGAATTGTACGAGACCTGATATTGCAGCAACTGTGGGGTTCTTGAGTAGAAGTTTGCAGAATCCTAAAAAGGCAGAATGGGAAGCAGCAAAAAGGGTGCTGAGATATCTTGCAAGTACTCGAAATCTTAAGCTTTTACTAGGAGGAGGAGAGGTGAAAATACCGACGTGGAGCAATGCTAACTATGGAGACATGACAAGCCGAAAATCTACGACCGGCTTTGTTTTGAAGATTGGAGACGGAACTTGCTGCTGGAGTAGCAAATTACAGAAGGTTACAACTCAATCCACAATGGAGTCAAAATATATGGCAGCAACTTCCGCCCTCAAGAAGCTCCTATGGGTCAAGTCCGTTTTACAGGAACTTTGGTATATGCAAACTGGTCCTCAAGCTATCTTGTGTGACAACCACACAACCATTGCAATTGCCTCTAACCCCAGCCATCACTTTAAGAGCAAACACATAGATGTTAGACTTCACTTTGGTAGAGAAAAAGTAATTGCAAAAGTCGTTAAGTTTTGTTATTTACCGGACGAGAAGATGGTAGTTGACATGTTAATAAAAGCACTTCCTGCCCCTAAGTTACAATTTTGCAGAGATGCTATTGGACTAAACGAGTAACTAAGTCTAAAGATTTAGGGGAGTGTTCTAATTTATAAAATCTTTATTTCAATAAATAGGGGTAAAAATAACTTAGATTATTTTTCTAAGTAGTCTACTGTAATACTTACCTTAATTAGCGTTACAATAGCAAAAAATACAATAGAGTGTATTGTACTTTTACAAGGACACGTGTCGGAAAAAGAACGTATGCAGGTTTTTTGGAGTGGCGCCGACAGTCAGCCACACGCGTCACACAGTTGACGATATGATTCACACGATCTGACGAACGAGATCTGAATCGGGTATTCCGGAAATAAATGGTACAGTTCGACGGTACCATCGTCGATTGAATTTGTTCCAACGGACGCGATTCACTGGGGACCACAAGCGTGATTCACAATGGACCACAAGCCTGATTTGCGTGGGACCACAAGTGACGAAGCACTCACGTGCTTCGTACTACACGACCACATTCCGTTGGATTTCAGCGACTCTCGCTGACTAAGCATTTGGAACGTTTTGTGTACGGTTGGAATGTTTTGTGTATGGTTCAATATCTGGAAATATCTGAATAACATTGTTTTGTATTTTAGTGTAATAAAAAATAGTGTTCCAAAAAACAAGTTTTTAGAAAGTAATAATTAGGGTTTTGAGGTATACTGACGTACAAAGTAGGATGCGTTGTCGTTACTCATGATAATAACCGTAGTAACGGTTACCCAAATTAGTGTAGATCAGTAGATACACACTGTGAGTATATAACTTACGACTTAGCCAATTTTGTAGTATCCAATATTGGGAATATGATTTTCTAAGGGCAGTTTTTGGGAAACTTCCAGACATCATATCTTATGGTTTACTAAGTGATTTTGGCTGCAATTTTGGGTATTGTCATTTTACTGTATTGTTTATCACTTTGGCAAATTTAAAACATTTCGGATATCTGAGTCATGTTTTGTATATGTTCAAAGTTGGCTGTTAAGTAGGTACTCTGATAGTTTCCATTGTTTTTCATGTCTACTTCCACTACTATTGCTGGTTCTCCTCCTCCAACGGTGGTTTTAGAACAACAATTGTGCAATATAGTGACCCGGTTCCCTACAAAAGAAGCAAACCCCTCCTTTCGAAGCTCCTCTTTCTTTTCCTCTTCCTCTCTTTCCACCGAAGTTCCGATAAGGCTTATCTCTATCTTTCTTCCTCTCATCACGCTTATGCCTGTCATCATCATTCCTCTCATCACGCTTCCGCCAATCACCACAAGTTATTAGTGCATTCACCCTATCACTTCCCCTACAAAGCTTTAAAGTGGTTTCCCTCATTAGAATCATCCCGATGGTAATGCCCCTAGTCTATAAAGAGTAATCCATATCTTGCATACGATTAATGATTTTTTCGTACTCATCAGGGAGTTTCATGATTAGTGTGTTAATCTTTCTCTCCTTCGATTCTACATATCCTACACTAGCAAGCTCAACGTATAGTGCAATAATATCATTGCAAAACTCTATCATGCTACCGCCTTTATAAACATATGCCTCTATTTCTTGTTTTATTAATTGCTGCCTATGTATAGTCTCACTCTTATAAATCTGAATTAATGTTTCCCAGATTTTTAAGGATTTGGTTAGGTTATAAGAGTGATAGCTATCAACTTAGACACGTTTCTAAGTATGAGATGTTTTGCTATAGTGTTTTTGTAGTCCCAATTTTTTTTGTCATTTTCCTCAGTTTTTTGTTTAGTCATAACCTATACAAGTGGATTTGCAGCCGTATAAAATCGATATCTGTATAAGCAACAACAACATAGAAACATGTCATAAGAAAAATAAAGGTAGGGTGAGAGAGGAAGCTAGGAGGATCAATTTATTCATTAAGCCAACGGATAGCCACTAGGCTCCTTGGTCCGTTTATATTCTTTACAAGATTTCAGTAAATAAAGATTTAACCTAATATCACAACACATAAACTCAAAATGTAGCAAACTGCGAGCAAATCTGAGATAACCAGATTTAGTCACATACAAAACATATAAGGAAAGCCATCCCTAATCCACTATCACCCAGTAAACCACACAAGCAAACCCAAAACTGTCGAATCACTATCCAAGGTTAGCAACAGCTTGAGGTAGAAAGCTGAGCAACAATCCACTTGATAAGACGAGAGAAGAAGTGAAGGGAAACGGGTTAGGCCTCGACGTGAGCCGGGTAGATTAAATTGCAAGGTAGATTACAAAGAAAGGTGAGTGCGAGCTAGGCAGCAGAACACTTAATGACCGGAAAAATAGTCACTAAAACTATTCTGACAATTTCACAAGAAAATAATAAAAGCAAAGGTCAAATCTTCCAAAAGAGAAAAAAAGAAAGAATGAAAGCATGAATTCCTGTGCTCTTGATATTGTGAGCACAAAATTCACCTAAAATTCACTAAGTACTAAGTCTACAGCTGAGCGTCTAACTTACTGTAGATACATGCGTTCTATGTAGTCGTCTGCACCTAGTTTGGATTCTGGCTAATAGGCGACTAGAATCATATGCCTTACGTTAAAAAATCTACAACCTAAGGATAAAAACTTGTTAAAATTGAAGAATTTTCTAGGTCTAGAGATTGTAAAAAAAAAGGCAAAGAGGAGACATTGACAGCTTGCCTCTAACTCTTCACTTAAGTCCCCACACTTGTCGCAGTCACTGAGACTTGAGGAGGAGTTAGATCCATGGCTGCCTAGGCTGTCCAAAGAGGACAAGAAGGCAAATCTTGATAGAGTTACCTAAAAGGTTTGACGAACCCTGGATTTGATCGGCGTACTTGGCGTCCGTCAAATTACACGTTAGCCTTAACGTATAAGTCAAGGATTAGTGGTAGGATATAACAGGTTTGATAGATATTAATTTTGTTACACGTAGACTAGCTAATTTAACGGCAAATAGATACGTAATGCATAGATACATTTTTGAATAGTACAATGTACAGTTTACTATATTATATGAAACAAATATTGCGCATTTTTTGTGAACGCGAAACAAATACGGCGCGTATATTTTCAACGGCTATGGTTCTATCCAGTTTTGATCTTACGGCCACGATAGCCGTCGCGATCACGAAATATGTACTTTTGGCGTTTTACTGTTTTCGCCACGTCATGTGACACGTGGCACGACAACGTTGGATTGCGGCAACTCCGGAGATATTACTGAAACAAATCCGGATATGACATGTGTCAACATTTTGGCCAAGATGAACGATGGCCATACAGAAAGTACACTGGCACATGTACTTTTATGTACAACACAGTTATTTGATTGGTGTCGTACGTCAATATATATAGTTTAAGAGAGAGATAAGTCTTAGAAAATTTAGTAGGTAGTAGCCTCTCTTCGAGAGAGCTCATGTACAAAAGGTCATATTTAACCAGTCATAACTATCAATTTGCTTGACCATTTTCATTGATTTTTTTTGCTGCAGACCCAGGGGAGTCCACGCTACACAACGGTGTAGTTGGTCAGAGTATTGGCACGCGAAGGTGGCTGCATTTCTAAAGGAAAGTCAAAGTGGGTGAATGTGTCCAAAACTCATATTCTAACTTTGCATTTTGTGGTCGAACAAACAACACATAAAGTCTTATTTCACAGGGGTGAAGCTTAAATGGGGTTTTGATTGTCAAATGGTCAATCATTTAGGTTTATATCAACTTGGAGTTGGCACTATCTAGATTAGCTTCTTTTGGATATGCAATTCATGTAGGCAATAGAACACACAGAGTTCAAAACCCTTCCTACGCTACATATGATGCGTGAGAACTCCAAGGGTCCATGGCTTAAAATTGACCGATCGCGTCGCCGTGCCCAGTTTGAATCTCGTTCGTCCGTTGGTCTACGTCCTTTGCGGCTGTTGATTCGAATTCGCGCTAGTCATGATTTCATATTAAGTTGACGTTTTTGGTTTGCCGAAATTCTGAAAACAACTTCAAACTGTTCGCGTATATTCCGGCGTAAAACGAATGCACGTACAAAACCAAATCTGCCCGCAGGTTTCACGGCGTCATCGGAAATCTGTACGGTCCTCTCACCATCAAAAACATACCAAAGAGCAAATTAGGAAGGCGTGGGTTTTTACGGACCATTTATATGCGATTAAAATGCGGTTAAACTGCGGTTAAAATGCGGCAACGTAATACAACATGACCGTTGTCGTGCGTGTGACAAAAGAGATGGTAAACATGTAACAGAATTTGCTGCAAGATAAATTATAATGAAATAAACAAGATTGTCATGAACATATCAGTGAACAAGTGAAATAAATTTGTACAAGCAGCTAGCAAAAAAGAAACATATCAGAAGAAAAATAAAGGTAGGGTGAGAGAGGAAGCTAGGAGGCTCAGTTTATTCCCCCTCTCCAGCTCTTTAACCTCCCGAAGAGCTCGCCAATTCGACTGATAACTCTCGGCAGCCGTGACAAAACTAATGACCGTCTGGAACTGCTGTTAACAGAGGAACCAAACACATTATGGGAAATCCCGAGTTGCAATGGTCCCATAGAAGCATTGATGTTTCTCCGTCGGCTCGGCTGTAAAGTGTGCATTCTATAGCCTCTGAAACTCTGAGACCTCCAGTGGCCCTCAGAGTATGCAGATCTAAAAGAAGCTAATCTAGATAGATCCGACTCCAAGTTAATATAAACCCAAATGACTCACCCCTTGACAGTTATAATCCCAAAATAGATTCACCCCTGTTAAATAACACTTTCTGTGTGCTCAGTTCCACCACAGAATGCAAAGTTGGAATATGAGATTTGGACACATTCACCCACTTTGACTTTCCCTTATAAATGCAGCCACCCTGGCAAACAAAAACTCTGACCGATTATACCCGTGTGTAGCGTGGACTCCCCTGAGTCCGCAGCAAAAAGAATCACTGAAAATGGTCAAGTAAATTGATAGTTATGGCTGGCCAAAGTTTGCCATTTATACAAGATGCTCTCTAGGAGAGGCGACTAGCTACTCAAAAAATTTTAAGTCCTATTCTCACTCTTAGACCCTATCTACTGACGTACGGCACCAATCACATCACTGTACCGTACAGATAAGTACAGGTGCCGGTGTACTTTTTGTACGACAATCGTACGATATGGCTGAAATGTCAACACATGTCATATATCTATTTGTTCCTGTAATCTCCGGTGTCGCCGCAATCCAATGTTGACGTGCCATGTGTCATCCTATGTGGCGATGACCGCAAACCGCCAAAAGTACATATCCCGCGATCGCGGCGCCTATCGTGGCCGTCCGATTAAATCCGGCTATATTGCTAGCCGTTGAAAATAGACGCGCGGTATTTGTTTCGCGGTCGAACCAAATGCGCGGTATCCGTTTCAATTAATAAATCTGTACTCCGTACTATACATAACTGTTTCTATGCAATACGTATATATTTCCAGTTAAATGAACTAGTCTACGTGTAACTATCTAAATAATTATCAAACCCCATACGTCGTAATACCAGCTCTAGTCTAAATGGATAAAGTTACCGGCTAATGTCGTATTGACGAACGGTAGGTACCAGGATCAATTCCTGGGTCCGTCAAATACCTTTTGGTAAGTATTACTAATTTACCCCCTGTCTTCTCTAGAGAGCTTAGGCAGCCATGGCTCTAGCTCCCTATCCAGCCTTCAGTGACTACAACAAGTGTGGGGGCTTGGAGAGGGGAGTTAGAGGCAGACTGCCTCTGCCTTTTTCCTATCCTATTACAGACCTAGAAAATACACAAATATCAACAAATGATAGGCATATGCATATGGTCCATGTCCTGGGATGGATCCGGTTGATAACATGGAGTACAGTCCTACGAATGCTCCTTAAAGATTCGGGTATCTGCTCCTTGAAGTTCTCGCATGCCTTTCGTGTCAACTTTGATAATTCAGAGAATATGAGGTGAAACATCTGTGTTGAAGGTATTAAAAGATTGGCGCCGTAAGTAGACATAATCTCCCACTCTGTAAGGCTTCTACTAGGGCTTGTAGCTACCGCTGCGTGTAGTGGCAAAGCGCAAAGTATCTCGTTGCTGGGCGATCTGCAAGTTGTCAAAAGCCATGGGTATCTCTCAGGCAAAAAGGAGCGCCGTGTTAGTAAGTTTTTCCAGAAAAACCGCGTCAGACAATAAGGGAAGCAGAAAGCTTGCGGCTTTCTGGATATTCCTACCCAACAAGGGTTGACGCCCAAATAAGACATAGTATGGACTAAAATTAGCAAGATTCGCTTGTACCGACATTCGATACCCCATGGCAATATAGTCAAGTGACTCGTCCCACACAGTTATATGTTTCTCCAAACAATGCTTGCGTAATGCCTCCTTGAAGGTCTAAACTGCATGTTCGACCAATCCATTTGCTTGTGGATGATCGCGGCTTGTTCGACGATGGTCTATAAGAGCGTCATCTAGCATTTTTTGGAATTCTCCGAAGAATTTAGTCCCTTGATCTGTGAGGACTTAGGCTGGAACGCCGTATCTCATAAAAACATGTTTTTTCAAAGCTGTGGTGGTGAGCTTAGCAGTTTTGTGTGGTAACGCTACTACTTCAACCCATATGCTAAAATTTTCAATCATGATCATTATATATATTGTTTCCCCCTCCAGGATATGGGAAAAAGACCTGCCAAATCTCACGACGAGCGGTAAAATAGCCCCTTGATGGGTAATGGTTGGAGGGTAGTCAATCGATTGCTAAAAGAGGTGCGTATACGATCACATATTGCACATTTGTGCAATACCGATGCGACGTCAGATTACATCCAAGACCACCAATAGCGTGTTTGTAGCAAGCTTAAGGTGCAATTGGTCCCATAATGACCCAGCTCAGTGTGAATTTGTTCAATCAGCAAGAGGCGTTCAGTCGGGCGAGGTACGTGTCTGTGACTACTGTACCCTAACAATCTAACTAGCGATCTTCCTAACCAAAGATAAATTTTAGCTTTTATCTTTACTCTTTCCTCCTCTTTGGACGTAGTGCCTAGTCGGAAGATTTGTGGGGAGAGGAAAGGAATTAGTGCTCCGTCCCGCCATGGATCTGGGGCAGATTGGGAGTGGGGCAGCGAAGCTAAACAATGTGTGATATAAAACCTTGTTGACATAGTAGTTAAATCGTCATCAAAATCCTGTCGGACTCCATTGTTTGTGGTCCTTGGAAAAGGATTTGGAGAAATGCCGTCTGCATTCAGATTAAGTAATCCTGGACGGTGAATTATTTCCACATCATATTTATGTAAAATTAATCCCTATCGAGCTAATTTTCTTGACAGTTTATCGTTCGTCATCAGCCAATGTAAGGGTTGATGGTCGGTTAGAAGTGTAAACGGATTTCCGTAAAGGTAGTGACAAAGGTGTACAATACCCCAAATTGTCGTCAGACATTCTCGTTCATAACTACTGTAATTTCACTCCGCACGATTATTACTTCAGCTTACGTAAGCGACCACGTATTCTTCTCCTGTTAGTTCTCCCTGGGTTAAGATGGCCGTGATGACAGGCTTGCCAAAGTCTGTTTGTAGACAGAAAGGTAATTTGTGATTAGGAGGTCAAAGAATTGGAGCACTAGAGATGGCATCTTTCAACTTCTGGAAAGTTGAAATCTGATTAGGTCCCCAAACGAAATGAACTTCTTTCTTGAGCAAATCGTTCAATGGTGAAGGGATAATGATGAAACTAGGAACAAACCTGGTATAATAATTAGCTAATCCTAGGAAGGCTTGAAGACCCGTGAGATCAACGGGGGCTGGCAGTTTGCTAATAGCCTTGATTTTTGCTTCAAGTGGTGTGATTCCCTTGGAGGAAATGAGATGTCCAAGGTAAGGCACACCCTCAGACCCGAAAGTACATTTATATGGATGACATTTTAATCTGACCTTTTTCAGTTCGGTTAGGACCCATTCAATATGAGCTGCGTGATCTTCAATCGTGGCAGAGGCGATAATCAAATCATCAATATAACATCGTGCAAACTTGCAACCAACTTAAACTGAATCCATTACTTTTTGAAAAACTGCGGGAGCTTTCTTAAGTCCAAAAGGCATCACAGACCATTCCCAACGACCATCACTAACCCAAAAGGCGGTTTTATGACTTTTTTTCTCCTCTATTTCAATTTGATTAAAACCTTGTTGTAAATCAAGAATACTGAAATATTAAGCGCCTCCTACATGATCAAATATTTCTTCGGCGAATGGCATTGGGTGTCGATCTTATATAGTTATAGCATTGAGTTCACGATAATCGTCGCACATCCGGCGATCGGTAAAGTTTCCTTCGACATCTTTTTTTCCGGGTATGACAGTGGGAACTGCAAAAGTAGAGTCCGATCGATAATTGAGGCCAGCTTCCTCCAATTAAGAGCAGCGTTGGTCCACTAATTCCCATTCCGTATCGGATAAGCGGTGTTTCGGCTTGAAAACAAGACGATCCTCTTTGAGAATCCAAAAATGACATGTGTCGACTTGTTGGCCATGTTGTATAATGGCCGTGCACAAAGTACATCGGCACATGTACCTTTATGTACGATACACTCTTATGATTGGTGCCGTACTTCAGTAGATAGATTTTTAGAGAGAGATAGGACTTAGAAACTTTTGATAGAATAGACCCTCTCTCCCAGAGAGCTCTTGTACAAAAGGTCAACTTTGACACTTCATAACTTACTGCTCAAGGGAGGAAATTCAGAGATTCTTTTTGCTATAGACTCAGGGGAGTCTTGCCTTTATAGGAGTGAAGGTGGTCAGAGTTTTTGTCTGCCAGGGTGGCAGTTGTTCTTGCTGAAATACAAAGGGGTCAGGGTTATCCTAGTGGCTTCGTGTGAGCTGCCTACTTTGAGGTCCTATGGAGGTCTCAGAGTTTCACATACTTGTTGAAGGCACTGAAGGATAGAGAGAGTGGTTGATCCATGGCTGCCTTAGTTCAGCAGGCAGATATTTTTAAGGCTACTAAAAATATACTTGACGGACTCGGGATTTGATCCCGGTACCTGCGGTTCGTCAAGCTGGCCGATAGTGGTTAGCTTTATCCTACTAGACTAGGACCAATGCTAAATGCTATAGTATGTGATAGATATATATATATATTTAGGAAGGAGCAAATCCATTTAACTAAAACTTTGTACGGCGTACATGGATATAGTTTTATGAATGTACCAATTCAAAACGGATACCACGCATTTTATTTCGACAACGAAACAAATACCGCGCAAGTATTTATTACGGCCAAGATTGCGTCTCGCTGCAAATCCAACGGCGCACATCATCGCTGAAATCTCGCAGTAGTCACTTTGGCGTTTGGTGACGTGGCATGACCTGGAGCCACGTGGAGAGATGACATTCGGTCATAGGAATTCCGAAGAATGTACGGACGAGTGAAAAGGAGACAAGCGTCCGCTTAATAGTCCTGTCGTACATAGGCCGTACAAAAGGTACACCGGCAGTAGTACTTTTTGGTACGGTACAGTTATCTGATTGGTCCATACTTCAATAGAAAGAAGTTATTAGAGGAAATCAGAACTTAGAAAATTTTGGTAGGCAGTCACCTCTCCCTTTGAGAGTTTGTACAAATTGGCATTTTTACTGCCTCATAACTTATCGCCTGGTTGAGCGTTTTCAGAGATTCTTTTTCCTACGGACTCAGGGGAGTCCAAGCTGCACAGAGGTGCAATCAGATTGTCAGCTTGGTTGCCTAGCCAACAGTGGCTGTGGGTTAAAGTGGGCTAGTTAATAACTATCTAGAGGCTTCCTGTATTCTGTAGTCCAACGGTGGACACAGAATTGCACCAATATCGTGCCTCCAGCAAGCTTAAGGTGTGCTTGGTCCCATAATGACCCAGCTTGGTGTGAATTTGTTCAATCAGCGTGAGGCGTTCAATCGAGCGAGGCACGTGTCTGTGACTACTGTCCGCTAACAATCGAACTAGCGATCCACCTAACCAAAGATAATTTTTAGCTTTTCTTTTTACTCGTTCCTCCTCCTCGAACGTAGTGTTTGGTCGAAAGGTTTGTGAGGAGAGGAAAAAAATTAGTGCTCCATCCCGCCATGGATCTGGGGCAAAACAAAAGCGGGGCAGGGAACCTTAAGAATGTGTGATATAAAACACTGCTACATAGTAGCTAAGTAGTCATCGAAATCCAGTCGAACTCCATTGTTTGTGGTCCTTAGCAAAGGATTTCGTGAAATGCCGTATGCATTCAGACCAAGTAATCGTGGACGGTGAATTATTTCCACATCATATTCTTGTAAAATTAATGCCCATCGCGCTAATTTTCCTGACAAATTATGGTTCGTCATCAGCCAATGTAAGGGTTGATGGTCGGTTAGAAGTGTAAACGATTTTCCGTAAAGGAAGTGGCGAAAGTATACAATACCCCAGACTGTTGCCAAACATTCACCTTCATAAACTACTATAATTTGACTCCGATGATTATTACTTCTGCTTCCATAAGCGACCACGTATTCTTCTCCTGTTAGTGCTCGCCGAGTTAAGATGGTCGCGATGCTAGGCTTACCAAAGTTTGTTTGTAGACAGAAAGGTAATTTGTGATTAGGAGGTCGGAGAATAGGAGCACTAGAGAGGGCATCTTTCAACTTCTAGAACGCTGAAATCTTATCAGGTCCCCAAACGAAAGGAACTTTTTTCTTGAGGAAATCGTTCAATGGTGAAGCGATAGTGCTGAAACTAGGAACAAACCTGCGATAATAATTAGCTAATCCTAGGAAGGCTCGAAGACTTGTGAGATTGACGAGTGCAGGCAGTTTGCTAATAGCCTCGGTTTTTGCTTCAAGTGGTGTGATTCCCTTAGAGGAAATGAAATGTCCAAGGTAAGCCACACCCTCTGAATCGAAAGTCCATTTAGCTAGATGACATTTTGATCCGATCTTTTTTAGTTCAGTTAGGACCCATATTATATGAGCTGCGTGATCTTCAATTGTGGCAGAGGCGATAATCAAATCATCAATATAACATCTAGCAAACTTGCAACCACCTAAAATTGAATCTATTACTTTTTGAAAAACTGCAGGGGCGTTCTTAAGTCCAAAAGGCATCACAGACCATTCCTAACAACCATCACTACCCCAAAAGGCGGTTTTATGCCTATCTTTCTCCTCTATTTCAATCTGATTATAACCTTGTCGTAAATTAAGAATACTAAAATATTTAGCGCTTCCTATATGATCAAATATTTCGTCGGCCAATAACATTGGGTGTCGATCTTGTATAGTTCTAGCATTGACTTCACGGTAATCGCCGCACATCCGACGATCGATAAAGTTTTATTCGGCATCTTTTTTCCGGGGCATGACAGTGGGTGCAGCAAAAGTACCGTTCGACCGATAAATGAGGCCATCTTCCTCCAATTCAGCGCAACGTTGGTCCACTAATTCCCATTTCGTTTTGGAAAAGCCGTGTTTCGGCTTGAAAATAGGACGATCGTCTTCAAGATCTATAGACATTTTATAGGTGGTATGGCGACGAAGATCATTTTTAGAGAAAGCAAAAGCGTTGATATTCCCGAGAATCACTTTGTTTAGTAGGTCATGTTCTGATTGAGAGAGATTAGAGCAAAATTTCCATTTAGGAGTTTCCGAACCTTTAATCATCATCGCTTCCATGGCTTATGCAAAAGCTAGCAGTTCATCCACGATAAGTGCTTGACCTAATGAGTAAACAACTAGTGTTTCGTGTAAGGAGTTTGTCCAATGGTGGCGGCTGCGAGTAGGAAAGGCTGCGGTCCAGTGAGGAGGTGTTGACATATGACTAGAGTGAGCATATTGGGCAGCAGTATATGTAGGAATAGACCATGACATGTGGCTAGGCTTGAAAAATCGTAGATTGTGGCATCTGGAGAAGGTTTTATAGGGGATAGAAAGAGGAAAAATTGAGAAGGTGTCCCTCTAAGGGTGATTGGGGATCGTGTAGGTATGTGTTTAGAAATTGATAATGCATTCCCCCCCCCCAGCTGGTTGAGACGGATGGGTTTGTGCGTAACGACCTGCTGCGAATCCGAGGCCTAAGACAAATGAGAGAGATTGAGAGTCCATGACACAACCTAAAATGATGCATCGCTGTCCTTCTATGACACCATGGGCAGTCGTAGTGTTGGGAAGGAAATGCATAAGGTGTTCCCGTTCTGTGGCTGTAGGTTCATCTAGGCCGCCTGTATGAATATTTCTGAGCAGGCCGGGCCCATCACCAGAGAAAGCGGGAGAGTGTGGATAAGACACTAGAGTGGTTAAAACTTTGAGTGGTTGGCCTGAGACGTTAATGTTGTAATTCGGCAGGTGATCAGGCTGCAGACACGTTTGGACTTTGTAAAAAGGAAGAAGTGCAATCTGAATATCTGTAAAAGGGGGTTTAAAAAAAAGATTTCTTTCTCTAAGGCGTCCAATATTAATCAAGTTGGTCCATTTAGATCGAACCCGATGAGCTAAGGACCCGTGACGAGCGGCATCAATGATAAGAGGAGGACCAATTAATGCTTCTTTTTGCTTGTAATCAGCTAACATCGTAGGTTGATGATCGTTATAGTTTGCCACGTTTTCCAAAATATATCCCAATAGTCGATCTAATGATTGTAGAAAAATGCATGATACAAAGTAATTCGAAGAATAATTTAGTGCGATGGTCACTTAAGCCAAGACCTTTGCCTGCTCGTGACATTCCTTAACACTTCCAACCGGCAAAGAGAAGAAGGATAGGTTCCACATCGAGAAGGTCTTGATTGCCTATCAAATGAATATCTTGAGATAAGGCTGTATGCATGTGAGCAAAGGCAGATTTAGGGAAAAGATGTGGATATTGTCCGTGTAAAAGATTACACTGATGTGTCTGGGCTTTCCGAGCTAAAGGGTCAGTGTTAACTGAGTAGTAGTGTTTGATAAGTAATCCCTTGCGAAGGTATTGAAATTAAAAGGCTTTTTTATATATTTTCTAGGTTTCTTAAGTAATCTAAAATGAGGAAAAAAAGCAGAGGCAGCCTGCTTCTAACAGCTCTCTCTAGCCCCATACTTGTCGTATTCACTGGAGTGTGAAGAAGAAGCTAGATCCATGGCTGCCTATGCTTCTCCTAGAGTTAGATTTGCCCTTTGTTAACCTTACCAAAAAGGTTAACGAACCCAGGATTTGATCTTAGTACCTACCGTCCGTCTGAATAAACCAGCGTTGTTACCATGTAGCCTAGTTCCTGTGTCAAGATATATAGGGTACGATAGGTACGTAAAGAAGTACAAATAGGAAAGTTCATTTAACTAACGAACGGACCACAATCACATAGATATAGCTAAATAGAATTACATCTAAAAGTACTTCTTGTATTTTAACGCTTTAAATTAAGACGATATCAATCGGACAGCGGAGGAAGAAGCCGACATCGCGTAATGGAATATTTGGCGGTTTGCGGTCCCAGCCACGCCGGGTGACACGTGGCAACATAACATTGGATGGCGACATCTCCGGGACATACCACGGCTAACCCAGAAATGGTAGGCGTCGCCTTCTTGGCCATGTCGTACAATGGCCGTACAGAAAGTACTCCGGGCCAAGTACCTTTCTGTACGGTACACTAAATTGATTAGCTCTGTACTTCAGTAGTAGCGGGATAAGAAAGGGGTTCAGGACTTAGAAAATATTAGGTAGCAGCCTCTCTCTAAGAGCGCTTTTGGATAAAAGGTCATCTTTGACTATTGATAATTTATTGTTTAGGGGAGCAAATTCAATGATTTTTTTTGTGGCAGACTCAGGGGAGTCAACTCTTCCAAGGGGTGCAGTTCGGTCAGTCTGTATTCTGTCACGGTGTCAGCAATATACAGACCAAGCTTAAAGAACTGAGGTTATCCTAGAGGCTTCTAGCAAGCTGCCTACTCTGAGTACCAATGGAGGTCTCAGAGTTACAAGTTATGGGCCCACCCTTTAGGGTGCCCATATACAATGGGACTGGGTTCATCTACTTGGAGGGTATGATGATTTGAGCCCTATGTGAGAAAGGATTTTAAGGAATACTGAGTGGGTGAGTAAAGCGCCCATCCGGTCCTGCTATTCCTCCAGGGTTTGGAGGAAACAGATTTGGTAAGAAACTAGATCCACTGTCATCTGAGGACTCAGAAGAAAGAGAAAGCATCGTGACGGAAAAAGGGAAAGAAAAAGAGAAAACCACACCTATACCAACCGGATCTGCTATCATGTCTTCTATTCCGAGGAATGAGAAGAATGATATCGATACTTGAACTACAACAACATGGCAGCAAAGCATTTTGTCATCCGTCATCTCACAGAAGGACTCGCAGGCCCTCATTTGTAGGTGGAAAGGGCATCCGATCTGTGGGATGCGCTTATAGAGATGTACCGTAGTGGTACCATTCAGGAACAGAAGCTAGCAAACCAAAGGATCAATGGATACTTTCACAAAGTACAGAAGATGCTTGATTTCTGCAATGAGCTGGCTGTACTCTTCATACAATTACAATGTGCCGGAAAAGTAGAAACTGACAAGGCAAAGGTACAGTGCTTACTCATAAAACTACCTGATGAGTATGAGAACATTCTGAACCGGGTACAAGATCTGTCGGACTCCAGGTGGATATGGAATTCGGTAGTTGGTATGATTATCGTCCGAGAGAATACAATCGAAATTTGGGGGGGAATTAAGAATAGACAAGCCTTGGAGGCCGGAGCAAGTTGGAGAAACAAAGATTCATAAAAACCCCTTGGAAGTCATGAAGGGGAAGACTTGAAAAATGAATCCGATGAGTCCGAAAAAATGGGACCAAAGGGGCTTTGACATTTCTGTAAGAAACCTGGGCATTACATGGCAAAAATGTACTAAACTGACCGAGCTTCGGATAAAGGAGGGGTAGACCGAGGGTCCAACACGAGGGAAGAAAAAGGCACTTGTCACACAAGTACTCCAAGAGGACTCCGATGAGGAGGACGATGAACTTCTTTTGGATAAAGAGTTGGAGGCAAAAACAAGAGTCGAAATCACATGAAAGCAGAAATGTGCTATCGGTGGACTGAAAGGTGAAGGAGGCTGGATTGTGGATTCAGGGGCCTCCATGCACATGTGCAAGGATAAGCATTTGTTCACTATGTTGAGAAAGATTCCCACAATAGAGATTGAATATGGGGATGGGAGGGTAGTGACTACTACTTATGTAGGATCGGTAGATCTGAAGTCGTAGTGGAGGGAAAAACCTCAATAGTTACGTTCTCCGATGTATTGTTTATTCCGGAGTTAAACAAAAACCTTATCTCTACATCTATATTAGATGTTAAAGGATTTGAAACTAGCACCAGAAAAGGAGTTTTTACAGCTAGCTTTGAGGAAGATGTGTACTTCACTGCTAAGAAAGGTAGCCAAGGAATGTTCAAGTTTGCTTTAAGTAATGAAAAACTGAAACTTTACTATGCTGGTGTCAAAGTTATTAAGTTGTGGCATAAGAGACTTGAGCATGTGAATGTAGAAAAGCTAAAAAGAATGGAAAAGATGGGAGTAGTTGAAGGGATACGCTTTGGGGAAAATGATAAGTTAAGTGATTCCAGTAGGTGTGCTAAGGGTAATACACACAAATTACCATTTCCAAAGGAAGCAACTTATAAAAGAGAATAAGTCCTTGATTTGGTACACACTGACATTTGGGGACCGACAAGAGTGCAATCACCAGGAGGAAAAAAATTTATGCTAACCATTATCGATGATCGGTCTCGCTACTCCCCGGTATACTTTCTGAAAAACAAATCGGAAACTCCGGAGTATTTTCAACAATATAAAGCATGGGCCGAGAAAGCTTCACGAGACCTCTATAAAAAGGGTAAGAAGTGACAACGTAGGGGAATATACCTCTAATCAGTTTGAGGAGTTCTTAAGAGCGGATGGTGTGCAACATCAAAAGACAATTTCGGAAAACCCGGAACAGAACGGTGTTGCCGAGAGATTGAATAGGACACTGAATGATAGTGCCCGGAGTGTGTTGTCAAAAAAAAACATTAGAAAAAGATATTGGGCCGAAGCTATGAATTGTGCTAATTATTTGAGAAATAAAGTAGGTAGATCGGCGGTGAAAGACCAAACTCCATATGAGAGATGGACCCGCCGTAAACCAAATCTATCTCACTTAAAGGTTTTCGGTAGTAAAGTCTTCAGTTTAGATACAGGCACATCTAACTGGAAACTAGATCCTAAAGGGAAACCCGGATACTTGCTAGGATATGATGAGGATGTAAAAGGGTATAGAGTGTATCATCTAAAAAGAGAAGATATAATTCTAGTAAAACACCTGGTAGCTATGGATGAAGGGAAGTCAGTAGATCCCTTCAAATCCTCAAAGTCAATTAAAATTAGATTTGTGTCAGACAATTCTGATGACTTTCACCTTCCTAACTATCCGGGTCTCCAAGAAGATGATACTATTGCAGGGTCGGACGATATCATTGCAGACTCAAAACAGACCAAAAAAGACTTGGAAACATAGGTGACACCTATACCTGAAGTGGAAGGCGTGGTGGAAACTGATATGGATCCGAGAGACAGGGGAGAAGCCTTGGTGATTCGAAAGAATCCACGGGAACCATCTATTCTGGCCGCAGATTTTGAGGGAGGAAGAAGAAGCAGCAAAAGGCTTCAAGAGAAACAAGTTAACAACAAGGTAACTAAACTTTCTCATCCAGATGAACCTCAAACATATGGAGAGGCAATGAATTGCCCGAGGAGAAACCGGTGGAAGGCAACCATCAATGAAGAGATGGCTTCAATCATGGCGGCTGATACATGGGAATTGGTGGACTGTCCACCTGATAGCAAACCAATTGGATGTAAGTGGGTTTTCAAGTTCAAACTGAATCCTGACAATACTATTGAGAGGTATAAGGCACGGTTTGTGGCCAAAGCTTTTACTCAGAAAGAAGGAATAGACTACGAAGAAACCTTTGCTCCGGTGTCAGATTTCCCTCGCTCAAGATACTTCTCAGTCTGGCAGTTGTAGAAGACATGGAAGTACACCAGATGGACATCAAAACTGACATCTTGCTTGGAGAACTAGAGGAGGAGATCTTCATGCCACAGCCGGAAAGATTCGTGGAACAAGGAGAAGAAAGTAAGGTATGCTGGCTGATCAAATCTCTTTATTGTTTGAAACAGGCGCCCAGACAGTGGAACAAGAAACTGGATGAGTTTCTTACTGGTCTGGGATACATTCGGATCAGTTTAGATCATTCAATTTATGTTTTTGAAGATGAAAGGTGTCATCTTTATTGCAATTTACGTTGATGATTTGCTTGTTCTGAGTAAGTCAATGGAGATAATCAACATACTAAAAACAAATGTGAAGGGAAGATTCGAGAAGAAGGACATGGGGGAAGGATGATATATTCTGGGAATACAAGAAGAGAGAGATAGAGAAAAGATAATAATTAGACTAACTCAGAAAGAGGCAATTGGAAACATGTTGGAAAATTTTCAGATGGACAAAGCCAACAGTTGTACAACTCCCATGGATCTAAAGAAAGGAAGTGAGGGGAATGAGGCAGGATACATCCTTATTCGAGATGATGAATTAGGTCTAGAAGAGAGGAAGTTCATGCAGACTATCCCATACAGACAAGTAGTGGGCAGTCTGAATTATTTCATGACTTGTACCTGACCAGATTTGGCAGCAACTGTAGGAGTGCTAATAGAAGTCTGAATGCTCCTACCAAAAGGGATTGGGAAGCTGCTAAGAGGGTCTTCAGATATCTTATAGGAACTAGGGATCTATGGCTATATCTGGGTGGGGAAAATATTGACATCACCACTTCGAGTGATGCCAGTTATGGGGATGCTCCGATGAGAAGATGTACATCTAGATATATGTTTTATGTGGGGAATGGTGCTTGTTGCAGGAGAAGTAAGCAGCAAAAGATCATTTCTATGTCCACCATGGAGGCTAAGTATATGGCATCTTGCTGTGCTGTAAAGGAATTAATGTGGGTCAAATCCTTGCTTGGTGAATTGGGACATCTTAAGATTGGAATTCAGAAAATATTATGTGATAATCAAGCAGCAATTGCAATCGTTGCTAATCCTAAACATCACTTTAAAGCAAAGCATATAGATATCAGACTTAGCTTTGTTAGGGAAATGGTGGAGAACAAAATAATAAGTCTATAATATAGACCAGATAGCGAAATGGTGGCAGACATGATGACAAAGCCTGTGCCTTCTTCTAAATTAATATTTTGCAGAAAGAAGTGTGGACTTAAACTAAATGGTGACTGGAAAATAAAGGGAGTGTTGAAATTAAAAGGCTTTATTATATATTTTCTAGGTTTCTTAAGTTATCTAAAATGAGGAAAAAAAACAAAGGCAACCTGCTTCTAACTTCTCTCTCTAGCCCTATACTTGTCGTATTCACTGGAGTCTGAAGAAGAAGCTAGAGCCATGGCTGCCTATGCTTTTCATGAAGTCAGAAGGCTGCCCTTTGTTAACCTTACCAAAAAGGTTAACGGACCCAAGATTTGATCCTGGTACCTACCATCCGTCTGAATTGACCAGCGTCGTTACCATGTAGCCTAGCAAATGTGTCGAGATATATAGGGTACGTTAGCTACTTAAAGAAGTATAAATACGAAATTTCATTTACCTGACGAACGGACCACAATCACATAGATATAGTTAGATAGAATTACATCTAAAAGTAATGCTTGTATTTTAACGTCTATAAATTAAGGTCGATATCAATCGGACGGCAGAGGATGAAGCCGGCATCGCGTAATGGACGATTTGGCGGTTTGCGGTCCCACCCACGCCGAGTGACACATGGCAATATGACATTGGATGGCGGCATCTCCGGGACATACCATGGCGAACCTGGAAATGGCACGCGTCACCTTCTTGGCCATGTCATACAATGGCCGTACAAAAAGTACTCCGGGCCAAGTACCTTTCTGTACTGAACACTGAATTGATTGGCTCCGTTCTTCAGTATTTGCGAGATAAAAGAGGGGTTAAAGACTTAAAAAACATTAGGTACGAGCCTCTCTCTTAGAGCGCTTTTGTATAAAAGGTCATCTTTGACTATTGATAATTTACTGCTAGGGGAACAAATTCAACGATTCTTTTTGTGGCAGACTCAAGAGAGTCAACTCTTTCAAGGGGTGCAGTTCAATCAATCTATATTCTGTCAAGGTGTCAGCAATATTCAGACAAAGCTTAAAGAACTGAGGTTATCGTAGAGGCTTCTTGCAAGCTGCCTACTCTAAGTATCAATGGAGGTCTCAGAGTTGCAGAAGGCATGAGAGTAGAGAGGTACCTATGCCTGCGAATAAGTCTTAAATGACTTAACCATCTTGATGAGGTTTGACCTGAATTGGTTTACAATTAACAGGAAGAAAACCGGAAGGATCTACAGAAATAAGAGGAAGAGGTGGAACTCGAGATAATGGATCTAAAGTGTGTGTTTATAGATGTGATCAAACTTTCGAGAATCAATAATAAAACCTGGATTATCGAAAATTTCACGCAAAGAGGAACTGTCGGGCAAAATTTCCTCTGCGGATAGAGAATGAAATATTTCAAATCCCACCGAATTCTTGGAATATGTAGGGACAGGTTGGGATGCGTGGGCCATAAAGGGTATGGGTTGTCGTGCTGAAATTAGCGAGAGACAGATTTTCTTTTCCGGATAATTGGTATTATGGAAGGAAAAAGTCTGATCGTATATATCAACGTCGCCTCCTACTCTGAAAATCACATCTTGCCCCAGTAAACACTTGTAATCACTACATTTGGTGACATATGCGTGAGCACGGACTTCCGCAAAATCAGATTCTGTACCGTTTCGAAACCTAAAACACAGTGGATTTTTTGTAATGCCTCAAACTGGTTCGGTTGTTCCCACTGAGATGAGTAAACGTGTGGCGGTGGAGTGAAGTTTATCAGCTCTAATACCTAGTTACACTGCAAAAGATGACCCCAAAATAATTATTTTTGCACCGGTGTCTATAAATGGTAATGACGATATGACACCATTGATTGAAATTGCACCCTTCCCATTATCTAAAAAATTGATGTGTGGGTCAAGTGAACTACACTTGTCGGTACAGATAGGCCTGAGAGCATCAATATTACAGTTCATTTGTAAAGCCTGCAATGCTGCAAATGGGATGGATGTGACGGTAGTTTTAGGGTTGGGAGAATCGGAAATCATAGTAGATAAAATGCACAACCTTTTCTTAACCCTATAACTGTCATGAATTGAGTGGTGAAGAATGGTGAGGGCTTCTGCCGTGATGGTGGAAGCTGTTTCGGGCAAATTGGTTGCGGTTTTTTTGGAAAATGATAATAGGAGACGCGTACTAGACTGTTTACCCTCGCGATTGTGATCAACTGTCCCCTTTTCAAACAAGTTTGTCTGCTTTTGGATGGTTCAATCAAGTAAAACTCGACCAGCTAGCGTGGGAAGGTGGACAACTGTACGGGCTATACCAGTTAGGTGAGTCGGCGGTTTCATTTGAGCCATAAGGGTTGCAAACTGGTCTTTGATCATAGCGGCCATTTGAGTTTCCATTTTCTCTCTCACTTTTTCTCTCCGAGACACTTAAGGTGGAGAGTTTTTTTCTGGCTCTTTAATCGGTTGGACTATTTTGGCAGATCTAGCCAGTATTCTTCCATTTCGAATCTGATTTTGACATAAAAATTCAAGTTTTTTGATGTGACAACGATTCACAAAGTGGTCGGTCTGTTTGCAGTGCGTACAGGTCATAGATTTATCCGGACACATCCGAGCATCATGCTCGGTTTTGCCACATCGGAAACAAATCCTATTGGATGGTTGATTTGGTGGGGTTCCCATGGTTGAGATTCTTGGTGGCCGATTATTAGGCCCCAAGTTATGACGATTTTGTGAATTGAAAGGGTTAGGTTATTTTTAAGGGGCTTTTGGTCTTTCGTGGGCCTCCCACCAACAATTCGTCATCTCGTATTCTACGCGTATTGAGTTGCATGGTCGAACGTAAATTTCAGATCGTATGTTTGGGTAAGATGGCTTTGAATAAATTTCTTTGACAAGAAAGGAAACTATCCAACAAACTTCTAAACAATTTTGGCATCTAATATAAGATCAGGTAACACTTCCCGTAAGGTCTCCATGCAAGCTCGTAAAGCGAGGGCAATTTCGCCCGGTTTAGGCTCAAAAATCATTAATTCCTAAGCTTGGTCAGGATTTTGCATACGATACTCCTCTTATAACAAATTAAACATTATCGTGAGAGGGTCTCGTAACGGGATAGTCATCTTCGGTCGTGCCGAGACGGCGGCTCGGGATGCATTGGCATATTGGTGGGGAACCTCCGCCACAGCCGGGAAAAGAACATTGCCAAGCGCATCTAAGACCTCGGGAATAGCAATTGATAAGGAATTTTTGCTTGACCTATGACCTCACGCGTACCACCAAACTGTGGGGAATATTTAGTCATCGCAAGTATGCCAAAAGGTCAGGGCATAACCGCGAAGGTAACGCCCGAGAAGTGAAAAAGCGACACGCATGTCAACTCTATCTTGATAACAGAATGCTAGATCTCGCATTTCAGTATCGAATAACATTCAAAAATAAGATAAACTCATAGTATCCTTCATTCCAGAAAAGCAGAATTGAAGTTTACCAGATGTACCCTCCGATGTGGAGGCCATCGAAAGAGATGAGTTAGCCAAATTCTAGGCCTGAATGGGTGCTAACAGCGACCAAAAAGAAAGGAAATCTGAATGGGGTTGTCTTTCGTTATCAACTTCTTCCACAGATAGCGTCGATAGAATGGATGACAAATATGATACACTGGTTAAATCTGTACGAGTAGAGAACACTCTAGATTGAATTAAAGGACGTAACATCAAAGGAACCAAATTTGATAAATTCGATTGATCGAAATTTGATAAACGGAAAGTTCCACCACTACGTGTAGATCTATATAAGTGGTCAAGATTATCCCAATCAGAGGGCATAAAAATGACTAAGATAAAAAACTAATTTGCTAATAGATACTGTTGAAATTAAAGGTATTTTGTAGGTTATTTAATTGATTTAAGTAAGAGAAGTAAAAAGCAGAGGGAGCATTCTTTTAACTTCTCTCTCTAGCTTCCATACTTGTCGTAGTCACTAAGGGCTGGAGAGAAAGCTAGAGCCATGGCTACCTATGCTCCTTAAAGAGTCAGAAGCCAAATCCTTGGTAAACTTACCAAAAGAATTGACGGACCTAGGATTTGACCTTGGTACCTACCATCCGTCAAAGTAGCCGTTAGTCTTACCCTGTAGTCTAACACCAGCGTTGAAGTATATTAGTACGATAGCTACTTAATCTTGACGAAATCGAGAAGTTCAGTTTACTGACAACCAGACCACAATCACACAAACACATTTAAATAGAATTACACCTAAAAGTACTGCTTGTATTTTAAACAGCTATAACTTAAGGTCAACATCAATCGAACGGTGAAGAAAAAAGTCAGCATCGCGGAATGGTCATTTTGGCGATTTGTGGTCATAGCCACACCGGGTGACACATGGCAGCATGACATTGGATGACGGCATCTCCGGGACATACTACGGCGAACCCGGATATGGCAGGCGTCGTCTTACTGGCCATATTGTACAATAGTCGTACAAGAAGTACTCCGGACCAAGTACCTTTCTGTACCGTACACTCAATTGATTGGCTCCGTACATCAGTAGTAGAGGGATGAGAGAAGGGTTTAGGACTTAGAAAATTAGAGGTAGCCGCCTCTCTCTCAGAGTGCTCATGTATAAAAGGTCATCTTTGACCATTGATAATTAACTGCTCAAGGGAGCAAATTCAAGGATTCTTTTTAAGGCACACTCAGGGGAGTCAGCTCTTCCAAGGGGTTCACTTTGGTCAATCTATATACTATCTAGTTGTTAGTTATATTCGTACCCGACCAAAGGGTTGAGGTCATCCTAGAGGCTTCTGGTAAGCTGCTTGCTGTGAGTACCAATCGAGGTCTCAGAGTTACACGTTATAGGCACACCCTCTAGGGTGCCCATATTCAATGGGACTGGGTTCATCTACTAGGAAAGTATGATGATAGGAGCCCTATGTGAGAAAAGATTTTGGGGAATAATGAGTGGGTGAGTGAAGCGCCCATCCGTACTTGTTATCCCTCTTAGGTTCGCAAGAAGCATATTTGGTAGGAAACCAGATCCACCGTCATTAGAGGACTTAGAGGACTTAGAGGACTTAGAGGACAGAGAAAGCGTCGTGATGGAAAAAGGGAAAGAAAAAGAGAAAACCACACCTATACCAACTGGATCTGCTTTCATGTCTGATATTCCGAGGAATGAGGAGAATGACATCGATACCTGGGACTACAACAACATTGCGGCCAAGCACTTTGTCCTCCGTCATATCACACAAGGACTCGCAGGTCCTCATTTGCAGGTGGAAAGGGCATCCAATCTGTGGGATGCGCTTATAGAGATAGACCGTAGCGATACTATTCAGGAACAAAAGCTAGCACATCAAAGGATCAATGGATACTTTCACAAAGAAGAGAAGATGCTTGATTTTTGCAATGAGCTGGCTATACTCTTCATGGAGTTAGAATGTGCCAGAAAAGTAGAAACCGAAAAGGCAAAGGTCCACTGCTTACTCATGAAACTACCTGATGAGTATGAGAACATTGTGAACCAGGTACAAGATCTACTGGACTCCAGGTGGATATGGAATTCGGTAGTTGGTATGATCATCGTTAGAGAGAACACAATCAAAATTCGGAGGGGAGTTTAGAGTGGACAAGCCTTGGCGACCGGAGCAAGTAGGAGAAACAAAGATTCACAGAAACCCCTTGGAAGTCATGGAGGGGAAGATTAGAAAAATCACTCCGATGAGTCTGGAACAAGAGGAACTAAGGGGCTTTGTCATTTCTGCTAGAAACCCGAGATTAACATGGCGGAATGTACGAAATTGACTGAACTTTGAATAAAGGAGGGGCAGACCGGGGGTCAGCCACGAGGGAAGAAAAATGCACTTGTCACGTAGGTACTCAAAGAGGAATCCGATGAGGAGGACAACGAACTTCTTTTGGATGAGGAGTTGGAGGCAAAGACAGAAGTCGAAATCCCACGAAAGCATAAATGTGCTTTTGGTGGACTGAAAGGTGAAAAAGGTTAGATTGTGGATTCAAGTGCATCCATGCACATGTGCAAGGATAAGCATTTGTTTACTAAGCTGAGAAAGATCGTTACAGTAGAGATTGAATATGGGGATGGGAGGGTAGTGACCACTACTTATGTAAGATCGATAGATCTGAACGTCGTAGTTGAGGGAACAACCTCAATATCTAATTTCTTAGATTTATTATTTATTCCGCGGTTAAACAAAAACCTTATCTCTACATCAGTATTAGATGATAAAGGATTTGAAACTAGCACTTGAAAAGGAGTCTACAGCTAGCTTTGAAGAAGATGTGTATTTCACGGCTGAGAAATGTAGCCAAGGAATGTTAACAATTAGACCGATAATGAAAAACTCAAACTTTAGTATGCAGGTATCAATGACATTATAATGTGACATAAGAGACTTGGGCATGTGAATTTAGAAAAGTTAAAAGAAAGGAAAAAGTTAGGAGTAGGTGAAGGGATACGCTTTGGGGAAAATGATAATGTGAGTGATTGCAGTGGGTGTGCTCAAGGTAAAGCATACAAATTACCATTCCCAAAGCAAGCAACTTATAAAGGAGAAAAAGTTTTTGATTTGGTACACACGGATATTTGGGGACCGGAAAGAGTATCATCACCCGGAGGAAAAAGATTTATGCTAACTATTACTATGATAGGTCCTGGTACTCCGGGGTATACTTTCTGAAAAACAAATCAGAAACTCCGGAGTATTTCAAACATTATAAAGCGTGGGCCGAGAAACTTCACGAGACCCCAATAAAAAGAGTAAGAAGTGACTAGGGAGGGGAATATACCTCCAATCAGTTTGAGGAGTTCTTAAGTGAGAAAGGTGTTCAACACCAAAAGACAGTTCCAGAAAAACCCAGAACAAAATGGTGTTGCCGAGAGATTGAATAAGACACTAAATGATAGTGCCCGGAGTATGTTGTCAGATAAATGGATAGGAAAAAGATTTTGGGCTGAAGCTTTGAATTGTGCTAATTATTTGAGAAACTGAGTACTAACTTCGGCGGTGAAAGGCCAAACTCCATATGAGAAATGGACCGGCAGAAAAACCAGATCTATCTCACCTAAAGATTTTCGGTAGTTAACTCTTCAGTTTAGATAAAGATAAATAAAACTAAAAACTAGATCCTAAAGGAAAACTCGAACACTTGTTAGGATATGATGAGTATGTAAAAGGGTATGGAGTGTATGATCTAAAGAAAGAAGATATAATTTTAGTAAAACATCTGGTATTTATGGATGAAGGGAAGTCGGTAGATCCCTTTAAATCCTCAAAGTCAATCAGAATCAGATTTGAGTCAGACAATTCTGATGACTTTCATCTTCCTAACTATCTAGGTATTCAAGAAGACAATATCCTTATAGGTTCAGATGATATTCTTGCAAATTCAAAACAAACAGAGAAAGACTTGAACTTGGAAACACCAATGACACAACCAGAAGATGTGGTGGAAACGGATATGGATCAGAGGGAAAGGGGAGAAGTCCTGTCGATTCGAAAGAATCCACGAGAACCATCTATTTTGGCCGCATATTTTAAGGGAGAGAGAAAAAGCAGCAAAAGGCTTCAAGAGAAACAAGTTAACAACAAGGTAACTAAACTGTCTCACAAGGACAAAAATCAAACATATGAAGAGGTAATGAATTGTCCGAAAAGAAACCGGTGGAAGACAGCCATCAATGAAGAGATGGCTTCAATCATGGCAGTTGACACATGGGAATTGGTGGACTGTCCACCCGATAGAAAACCAATTGGATGTAAGTGGGTTTTCAAACTAAAACTGAATCCTGACAATACTATTGAACAGTATAAGGCCCGGTTAGTGGCAAAAGGTTTTACTCAGAAAGAAGGAATAGACTACGAAGAAACCTTCGCTCTAGTCATCAGATTTCCCTCGGTCTGGACACTTCTCAGTCTGGCAGCTGTAGAAGACATGGAAGTACACCAGATAGACATAAAGACAACTTTTCTACATGAAGAACTAGAGGAGATCTCCATGTGACAGTTGAAAAGATTCGTGGAACAAGGAGAGAAAGTAAGGTGTGCCGGCTGATCAAATCTCTATGGTTTGAAACAGGCGCCCAGACAATGGAATAAGAAACTTGATGAGTTCTTTACCAGTCTGGGATACATCCGCATCAATTCAGATCATTCAATTTATGTCTTTGAAGATGAGGAAGGTTTCATCTTTATTGCAATTTACGTTGATGATCTTCTTGTTCTAAGTAAGTCATTAAAGAAAACTAACAAACTAAAAACAGATCTAAAGTGAAGATTCGAAATGAACGATATGGGGGGAGGCTAGATATATTATCGGAATACAAGTAGAGAGAGATAGGAAAAAGCGGATGATTAGACTGACTCTGAAAGAGGCAATTGGAAACATGCTGGAAAATTTTTTGATGAACAAAGCCAACAATTGCACGACTCACATGGATCTAAAGAATGGATGTGAGGGGAGTGAGGAAGGAGACATCTTAATTCTAGATAATGAACTGGGTCAAGAAAAAAAGAAGTTTATGCAAACTATTCCATACAGAGAGGTAGTGGGCAGTCTGATTTATTTCATGAATTGTACCAGACCAGATTTGGCAGCAACTGTAGGAGTGCTAATAGGAGTCTGATGCTCCTACCAAAAGGGCTTGGGAAGCTGCTAAGAGTGTCCTCAGATATCTCATACGAACTAGGGATTTAAGGCTATATCTGGGTGGGGAAAATATTGACATCACTTCTTGGAGTGATGCCAGCTATGGGGATGCTCCGATGAGAAGATGTACATCTGGATATGTGTTGTATGTGGGGAATGGTGCTTGTTGCTAGAGCAGTAAGCAGCAAAAGGTCAATGCTCAGTCTACCATGGAGGTAGAGTATATGGCATCTTGCTCTGCTGTGAAGGAATTGATGTGGGTCAAATCCTTGCTTGGTGAATTGGGGCATCTTAAGAGTGGAATTCAGAAAATATTATGTGAAAATCAAGCAACAATTGCAATTGTTGCTAATCCCAAACATCATTTTAAAGCAAAACACATAGATATCAGACTTAGCTTTGTTAAGGAAAAGGTGGAGAACAAAATAATAAGTCTAGAATATAGACCAGGCAGTGAAATGGTGGCAGACATGATGACTAAGCCTATACCTTCTCCTAAATTAATTTTTTGCAAAGAGAGATTGGGACTTCAAATTAAAAGTGACTAGAAAATGAGGGGAGTGTTGAAATTAGAGGTATTTTCTTGGTTATTTAATTGATTTAAGCAGGAGAAGGAAAAAGCAGAGGCAGCCTGCTTCTAGTTTCTCTCTCTAGCCTCCATACTTGTCGTAGTCACTAAGGGCTGGAGAGAAAGCTAGAGCCATGGCTGCCTATACTCATTCTAAATCAGAAGGTCGATCCTTGGTAAGCTTACCAAAAGAATTGATGTACCCAAGATTTGACCTTGGTACCTACCATCCGTCAAAGTAGCCGTTAGTCTTACCCTGTAGTCTAAGACCAGTGCTGAAGTATATTAGGTACGATAGCTACTTAATCTTGACAAAATTGAAAAGTTCGGTTTTCTAAAAAACGAACCACAATCACACAAACACAGTTAAATAGAATTACACCTAAAAGTACTGCTTGTATTTTAAACGGCTATAAATTAAGGTCGACATCAATCCAACGGTGGAGAAAGAAGCCGGCATCGCGGAATGGTCGTTTTGGCGGTTTGTAGTTATAGCCACACGGGGTGACACGTGGCATCATGACATTGGATAACGTCATCTCCGGGACATACTATGGCGAACCCCGAATATGGCAGGCGCTGTCTTAATGGTCATATCGTACAATAGTCGTACAAAAAGTGTTCCGGACAAAGTACCTTTCTGTACTATACACTCAATTGATTAGCTCCGTAGATCAGTTGTAGAGGGTTTAGAGAAGGGTTTAGGACTTAGAAAATTATAGGTAGCCGCCTCTCTCTTAAAGTGCTCATGTATAAAAAGTCATCTTTGACCATTAATAATTAACTGCTCAGGGGAGCAATTTCAAGGATTCTTTTTGTGGCAGACTCACGGGAGTCAGCCCTTCCAAGGGGTTCACTTTGCTTAGTCTGTATATTGTCTAAATATCAGCTATATTCGTACAACGACCAAGGGGTTGAGGTCATCATACAAGCTTCTGGTAAGCTGCCTGCTTAGAGTACCAATGGAGGTCTCAGAGTTATAGATACGCCCTATACGAGGTGCTGAAAAAATTGTAAACCATACAACACACGTAAGCAACAATCTGAAAAAGTCTCTAACATGGCCACTATGGCCAGATCTAATCAACAAACCGCTTTTACTGAAACCTCTACCTTGCAAACATGTGGGCAAGGCCGAAGGGCCGAATTTATAAAGGCAAAAAATTGTTAAACAAACACCTAAAGGTGCAGATCTAAAGCTCCACGGGCAGAAAATAGTTCTATCCAACGCCACCAACGGCCAGATCTAACAGTAAAATTCCACGCCAAACATACAACCAAAAGAAACACAGGGACACTCACTGCCAGATAAAATAGTGAAAAAGTGGCAATTTTAAATTGCAAAGAATATAGAAGATTGACAATGTAAAATTGCGGAAAATAACATCACAGGGACAATGTCAAATCGCATAAAATAGAGCAAGACTTACAATGTCAAATTACACGAAATAGAAACTGCTCACAATTTCAAGAGCACAAGAATATTAAGCCATCGGATAGCCACTAGGCTTCTTGGTCAGTTTATATTCTTTACACGAGTTCAACAAATAAAGATTTAACCTAACATCACAACACATAAACTGTAAATGTAGCAAACTGCCAGCAAATCTGAGATAACCACATTTAGTCACACAACAAAATATATAAGGAAAGCCAACCCTAATCCACTATCATCTAGTAAACCACACAAGCAAACCCAAAACTGTCTAATCACAATCCAAGGTTCAGCAACCGCTTGAGAAAGAACGTTGAGCAGCAATCCACTTGATAAGACGAGAAAAGAAGTGAAGGGAAACCGGTTAGGCCTCGCCGTGAGCCGCGTAGATTAAAATGCAAGGCAGATTACAAAAGAAAGTGAGTGCGAGCTAGGCAGCAAAAGGCTTAATGGCCAGAAAAATAGTCACTAAAACTATTCTGACAATTTCACAAGAAAATAATAAAAGCAAAGGTCAAATCTTCCAAAACAGAAATAAAGAAATAATGAAAGCATGAATTCTTGATCTCTTGAAATTGTGAGCACAGAATTCACCTAAAATTCACTAAGTACTAAGTCTACAGCTGAGCGTCGAACTTACTGTACATAGATGCGTTCTACGTAGTCGTCTGCACCTAGTTTGGATTTTGGCCAATATGCTACCAGAATCATATGCCTTGCGTTACAAAATCTACAACATCATATGGATAAAAACCTTTCCTATGCTACATATGAATGCGTGGGACCTCTAATGGTCCACGATTTAAATGGACCAATCGCATCACCGTGCGCAATTTGAAGCTCGTTCGTTTTTTCGTCTGCGTCCTTGGCGGCCGTTGATTTGAATTTGCGTTGGTTATGACTTCATGTTAAGTCGACGTTTTTGGTTCGAGGAAATTCTGGACGACAACTTCGAACTGTTCGCGTGTATTCCGGTGTCAAACGAATGCACGTACGAAACCAAATTTGCCCGCGGCTTTCACGGCGTCATCAAAAATCTGTAAGGTCATGTCACCACCAAATAGATACCAAAGAGCAAATTAGGGTGGTGTCAGTTTTTACGGACCATTTACATGCGATTAAAATGCGGTTAAAATGCTGTTAAATTGTTGTTAAATTGCGGTTAAAATGCGGCAACGTGATACAGCATGACATTGACATCCTTAAATACCTCCTCTCTCTTTACTTCCCTTAAACTTCCAAAATCAAACTGTTGCCTTCGCGGAATTTATATGTGTTTTTCACTCTTCCCCATATTATCAATGTGGAGAAGTTTCAAAATATCTTCATCCTGTTTCTCCTCTTCTCCCTCTTCTTCCTCATTCACATTCCAATTTCTACTTTCTTCCTAACAATGACATTGTGCCATATAGTGACCCGATTCCCTACAAAAGAAGCAAACCCCTCCTTTCGAAGCTCCTCTTTCTTTTCCTCTTCCTCTCTTTCCACCAAAGTTTTGATAAGGCTTATCTCTATCTTTCTTCCTCTCTTCACGCTTTTGCCAGTCACCATCATTCCTCACATCACGCTTCCGCCAATCACCACTAGTTATTAGTGCATTCACCCTATCACTTCCCCTACAAAGCTCCAAAGTGGTTTCCCATTACAAGAATCATCCCCATGGTAATGCCCCAAGTCCATAAGAAGTAATCCATTTCCTGCATACAATTAATTATGTTTTCATACTCATCTGGGAGTTTCATAATTAGTGTGTTAATCTTTCTCTCCTCCGATTCTACTTATCCTGCACTAGCAAGCTCAACATATAGTGCTGCAAAACTCTATCATGCTACAGCTTTTATAAACATATGCCTCTATTTCTCGTTCTACTAATTGTTGCCTATGTATAGTCTTACTTTTATAAATCTGAATTAATGTTTCCAAAATTTCTAAAGATTTGGTTAGGTTTATAAGAGTGACAACTATCGATAAGACACTTTTCTAAGTATGAGATGTTTTGCTATAGTGTTTTTGTAGTCCCAAATTTTTCAGTCATTTTCCTCAATTTTAAGTCTAGTTATAACCTCTATAAGTGGATCCGTAGCCGAGAGCCTAGCTCCCCTCACCATAGGTGTTCCTTTTCCCTTCTCACCTATTCCCCATTCCTTTGGAATGATTTCCTCCTCACATTTCGTTGCATCTGAACTCTAGTTGGTTTTCTGGGAAGCCCCAAATGAATCTCAATAGTGAGTTCCACCAAAGCCCGGTGGCAGTCACCTCACTTGTCGTGAAATAATTCCCCATAAGTGCTTTTCGAAAAGCAATCCCTCCATCGTAAATTCCCAATAAGTGAAGTTTGTTCCATCAAACATATGCACCCTAAATGGTGGGCCCATAACCTGAAATTCTATAGGCTCCATTGCCACACAGAAATCACAGATCTAAAGAAGTTTATCTAGATAGTGTCGACTCCAAGTTGTTACATGCAATTATGTGTCCCCCATCAGATCATTCAGGAATTCAGTAAGCCTCTAGTTAGCTTTTGGCTAGCCCTCTTGCAATTTGGATCACTGCTACCCAAGCCGGTAAATAGACAATTTGACTGCACCCATGTGCAGTTTGGACTCCCCTAGGTCCACAGCAAAAAGAATCACTGAAAATGCCCAACCACGCAATTAATTATCAAGTGGCAAATATGCCAATATTTATAGAAACTTGTTGGGAGAAAGGCGACCTCCTCAATCCTCTAAGTTTTAAACCCCTCTCTCAACCCCTATCTACTGATGTACGAACCAATTAGAAGACTGTTCAGTACAGAAAGGTACTACGGACGATGTACTTTCTGTACGGTTGTTGTACAACAAGGCCATGGAGGGGACGTCTGTCTCCTTCGCACTTGTCTTTATGCTCCCGCGGATTTCCGCTTCCCAATGATTTCTTACCACGTGTCGACAGGTTAAGTCACATCTCAAAATCGCGAAGACGGCCACTCTGGAATCCCGGCGATGATGCGGGCCGTCGGATCTAAACCGGCTTTTAATGGTCGCCGTCAAAAATAATAAATGTCTGGTACATTTGTTTCGTGCGCACTAAACCTCAACTAGTTCCTATGTCTTTAATTTGGTATTCCGTTAATCGTATTAATGATGTAGCTAATGTTTAAATAGCTATCAAACCCTATATATCCTAACGGACTACTACGAGAGACCGGTAAGTGCTGACGGCTACGCCTCGCTCTATCGGTCATAAGTTCGAGTCCTGCCGCACTCAACCTTTTTGTTGAGAGTGACTTAGATCACTCTTTAGTCATGCCTATAGAGCTGAGGCAGCCATGGCTCCAGTGCCCTCTCTTTCCTTCAGTGACTACAACAAGTATGGAGGCTAGAGAGAAACAGTGGAGGCAGACTACCTGTGCTTTTCTTTTAACTATATTAGCTAATTAAGACCTAGAAAATACCTCCCCTAAATCCAGTGATTTCAACAATACAAACCTGAATGACTGACACCCGCAGAGTCAAAACCCCAATACAGATTGACCCTTGTGAAAACAATAACTTTTGTGTGCCCAGTTCCACCACAGAATGTAAAACTTGAGTATGTGTTTTAAACAACATTCCCCACCTTGACTTTCCCTTAAAAATACTGCCACCCTCGCAAGCAAAAACTCTGACCGACTACACCCTTGTGTAGCGTGGACTCCCCTAAGTCCGCAGCAAAACAAAACACGCAATTTTCTCCCCTAAGCATTAAGTTATGGCTGACCAAAGTTGGTAAATAAATACAGATGCACTCTGGGAGAGAGGCGACTACCTAGTTTTTTCTAAGTCCTAAACTACCTCTCTGAGCCTACTACTAGTGTACCCTAGCCAATCAAAAGATTGTAAGGTACAAGAAGGTATAGGTACCGCTGTACTTTTTGTACGACCATAGTACGGCATGGCTGCTTCGCTAACGCGTTGCTCCCCCCGTAATACCCGATGTTTAATCATGGCGTGCCACGTGTCATCCACCAACATAAGCTCTCAAACCGCCACATATCCACGCCGGTGCGTTAGCTCCACCGTGAGCGGTCGGATCTTAAAACCGCATTTAATCGCGTCTGTTAAATTCAACGTCGTTTCGTTTCGTAATCCGCGAAACGGAGTATGTAGATTAGTAATGGCTGTAAATACGTTTCAAACCTAATATATGTATTGTTTCATTGAGACCTACGGGATAAGGCTAAAGGCTACGCCGTACGTTCTGCATCTCGAAGGAACTAAGATCAAATCCTCGTTGGGTCACACATATCTCTTGTTCAATTACTTATTTCTCTTTCTCTATCTTTGCGTGGTATTTGTTTGTTTAAAAGTCAACCCTCATATCATCATCAACCTATCTACATATATAGGATATTACTACCGTCTATACTAGCGGACCATAGGTCCTGTTTCAAGTCCGGAATGGTCCATCTACCTTTTGGTAGACTATCTTTTCAACCCTCTAGCTTGTCTCCCTGACTATCTGTGGGTAGACATAGAGTTTTTTCTATCTCTCAGTGACTACGACAAGTATATAGAGAAAGAAGTATTTCCAAACACGAAGTAGAAACTTTAAAACCTTTTAATATTATCTCTTAAACACATAGAAAAATACAGACCTAGAAATTCATTAAATTTCAATAATGTGGTCGTGGCACCGGTGACATAAATAGTTTCCACATTACTTGCCAAATCTTTCTTCACATTCTCCTTGGTTTGTCATAGGAGAGGATTTCTCATTGCACTACGGATTGGTAACTTGTATTATCCACCTATATCAACGGTCTTTTTCACCGCTGCCTTGAAATATGTGTCCTCTAAAAGTGTGAACGACGATCCATTGGCGAAGAAAGTCATGGCCCACGCTAAATATACCTCTTTATTATCATGGTTGTTAAATGCATTTTTTATCCTAGTCTGCACACCTCTTACTTTGGTGCACACCTCTTACTTTGGTACGCGGAAAGGGTGGAAAACTTCTGGTGAGTTCACCAAAGTATCACATTACACGTTTTTGATAGGAATTTGCAGATTTGTGGTTTTCTAAAGCACTAAACTCCTCCTTCATCTCGTTTGGACACATCGTACATGGTCTAATCCCTCCACTCTTGACATTTCCAAGAAGATGATTTCTGATCCTGGTTGCTTGGGGGTTATATTCGAAGTTGTAATAAAAACAAACGCATAATCGGTTGGCAAGAAGAATCCCACCGTCTGCAGCCTTCACATGATCCCACTCCTCTCCTCGATTTTTGGGCATGGTTGCTTCTGTTATTGTCTGAAGAGAGGAAAGTAAAAAGCTTGGGACGGAGGAGGGTAGGTTAGAGGGAGGTGGCGTTCGTCCGGTTTCGTTTTCAACAATCCATGGCGGCTTCTTTCAAAAAATAAATAAAGAAGACGTTCGTACATTTCTCAAACTTACGGCGCGCAAATAGTGTGGAATTTCAACGTCTCTTTTCAGAAATGTCCGTACATTTTCGATAAAATAACATACATGTTCCTTGAAAATTTTGTGCAGTTTACTGAACAGGAAATACTAATAATTGCGCCTTATTTTTTCGTCAAATTCCGTACATTACCGTAAAAATCCATACATTTTACGGAAAACGCTTGACTTTTTACATAGATTTCCCGTTCAGTTTACCAGACAGAAATTTCACGTTCAGTTTACAGACGATTTTTTGCGATTTTTTCAACCGTCTCGAATTATACGTTTCAATCTCAAAAAAGGAAAAAGTCGCACGTTTTGAATAACAGCGTTAAAAACTTAAAATGTGCGAAAACATTTGGGATCGTCTTGTTTGAGTTGTTTCGTTTTAGCGTGATATACTACGCGTAATCTTCTCAGATAAACTATATAATACGCTTGCTGTTACGGGGTTACTGCATATAGCGTTTCCACTCGCTTTCGCGCATTTGAAGTTTTGAACTCCTTTGTCGGAGCTACAGTAGCATTCTAAAACTTAAATTCAGAAGCTCACTAATAGTGCGTCTCTGTGTGCTTAAGTAAGGGTTTTTTTTGTCGTTTTCCTGTAAAACTTAGAGCCGTATTGCGTAAGTTTCAACCGTACAATAAAATAGAAAAAAAGAGAAGTACATTTTGCGTCATCGTCGAATTTAAAATGTACTACATGTTGTCGTCTTGTGTTTTTCGACCCACTTCGACGACAAAAAACGTCATCTTCAACCTTATCTTTAAAATACAGGGCCGATGTGTTTTAAAATTAGGGATTTTCTATAAACAAATATGAACACGTATTCGCACGTGTAATGTTTTGTTCAAAAACTTCAAACGAATTCAAGCGACGTGGAAGTGTACAGGATTTGCTATGTTTTGTCCGTTTCCGTCTAATACGACAAAGAGAAGTACACAGTTTGTTTTGTTTTGTCCGTTTCCATCCGGTACGGTTTTTTTTTTTTGCAGGGGTCTCAAGGTTCCGATGCCATTTCACGTCGAGCCGACAATAGACGCAAAGTCAAA